>QVRM01005059.1:0-108245 GCA_003439945.1 Dermanyssus gallinae
GCGTTATTGTTACTACCACTGTCATTGTTTCAGCTTCGCTCTTTGGACGTTTGCCTAGGGACTCAACGTTTTCGATAAGGCCGAAAGCACCGACATTAAAGACGATCTGCCGGCGCCTTCAGCGTTGTTATGAAGACGATCATGCGCTGTTGTCGGTGTTATTACTGCTGCTGTTGCTCTTGTTGTTGTTGTTGTTGTTCTTGTTGTTGCTGGAGTAAGCACTTGCGGCAATACAAAACAGATCAAATAAGCAAGTTGCAATGATGATTTCTTACCTATTCGTTCTCGAGTGCGAGCGACACGCCTCCTCGGTCGGTTCGTTTACGACCAAGACAACAGCAACAACAACAACAACAACACCTTTAGATGGAGCTGAATGTAATGGTCGTCGTTATTTGATGATTGCCTCGTTGATATGAACGATGATAGTCGGATGGTAGCGCTGCCGCTAAAGGAACGCCGTGTACGGCTTTGTGTTTTTTTTTAAGGAAGATTAAAGCTAAACGTGCAACTGGCCTAGCAGGGGTGCATCCCTGAACAACAATAGCAACAACAGCAACAACAACAACAACAACCGTTCTGTGCTTCGTCGGCCTTTTGCCGTCGTTCGTATAAAAACGCTTCCGTAGTTTGGTTGGCTTCGCCTTGAGATAGACGCTTATGACGTCTGCGAACAAAGCCAGGTACGGCAACGAGCCAAAGGCAAGAGAAACCATACGCATTTAGCTTCAGATGGCAGCCCCCACATTTAGTAGTAGTAGTAGTAGAATTGTTGTTTGTCGTTGCTGTTGTTGTTGTGTATGTGTCTGTGTGGAAGACGGGTAATTAGCACGCTCATAAACAAAAAGATCAAGATCAAGCAAAATCGAACGCGTGTAACGTGTCGTTGGCAACAATTGACCCATAACTAAGTATTGACTATCAATTAGTGGGGGGGGTTAGATGTGTTGTTGTATAAAGGCATGTTCGTGCAATTGACAAGATGGCATCCAGTTTTAAGCAAACGAGTCCAGTGTTGCCTCTTATGAGAATAAGAGAAATAAATATTTAGTGTAATCTATACCGAAACAATTATTATTATTATTATTATTATTATTATTGTATCTTGTGATCTTTATAGTGATCTTGTTTACGGCTGCGTTTGTTACTTGAAAGCGCTTGCAATAAATACCTCGGTCGAAGATGAGCAATGTTGTTAGACAGCACCCAGCATACCATACATTTTATTTAATTGTTTCGAATAATTAATTCAGTAATTAACTATTTCGCGCACCCGACAACTGCCTGCAGATCCACAAAAACAATTTCCTTGATTCATTTATATTTATGTATATACAAGTATATAGTGTTTGATCAAACATTTCCGTGATAGATGAAAATAGATCGAAGCCAACTTAATTGAATTCTACACAAGCATTGCTCTATCGCACTCTTCGTATGCGGGTCTTCTACCTTCTAGGGACGCGGCACAAAAGAGCTGCAAGCGGAATTTGTCCTCCAAGCCCCCGCTTCACCACCATCAAATCAGGGTCAGCGCAGAGCAGAGACCGAACTCTCACTGACCTTGAATCGGTATCTACTTCGGATTTCCTACAGACAGACAGTAGCCAATAAATGTAAATCCCTTTTCGCTCATCAGCGGGCAAAAGTCGTGCTAAATAGCAATGACTCGTTCCAGGTATGCATTTAGGCCCTTTAAAATATTGTCACTTTATAAAATGCTTCGTTTCGGTGATATATATAATATATATATATATATATATATGTGTAAGCGTGCACATATATCATGATGGCTCTCACTCCACTACCATTTGATGATGGTCCGACGTCCTATTGGTCCACTGGAGCATCGTCACCAAAAGGGCCGCAAATTTGTGTTCTTTACATGTATATATATATATACCTTATTTTACAAAAATTATATATAGTTTATGTATAGTGTCTGCTGAAACATTCAGTGAAAGATAACAATAGAGCGAAGCAAACGTAATTGAATCCCATATATTGATATATCTATATATACGAGGGCGAACAGATACGAGTATATACGCTTGCTGCAAAATTTACAATGTGCACTAGCTGGATTCATTTTGCCATTTAGACGTAAATTTTAGAAAAGTCTGCGTGCGGCTGAGCTTTGAAGTTCACAAATGTTTGAAGTAGTCCTGTATACTTAAATGCTCTAAGCATGTCAATGATATTATAATTTGAGCTAAGCAATAAGCGTAGGCGACTTCTCAGGGCGTTCAGCATCACATCGGTAGAGCTCGTTGCTCATATCTTTCTGTATATATATATATATATATATATATTCCAGATTTCCTCATCTGTTTAGATGTTTATTAGAATTATCTACAAAGAAATGCAAAACCAAACTTAAACAACAGACTTGTTTAATTTTGCCAGATATACTAAAAGCATGTGTATTTGGATGAGCTTTTCAACACGTTTGAAACGTAAATAACAAATTATACCAAACACCATTATTTAATATGAAGGATGTTGACACACTCACAAGAGCGGGCAGACACGGGCGATAGTCTTTTCTGCAAAATTACCTGAATAGTTATAATTGTTTGAATACCTTTATGTAATAATGGAAATTTCAAGCTCAATGAAGAGTTATTGAACTTAAATCATTTTGCCGTCTGGAGAAGACGGTCCCATAAAAACAAATATTTGCTCACTCTGAGCATGCCTCAAAGTACGCTTAAATCCTAGCTGTGTATGTAGCATAATCTACCTTTGTGCGAAGTCACTGTTGGCTCTAGTTTTGGAGAACATTTTGGTGTCAAGCTGAGATCACAACTACAGGGCAACGCACGTTCATGTGACTAATTGGGCGTCGGCGTGAACGAATCGTCTTCCCGTTGTCCAGTTGTATGTTCTACTTGTTCAGCTGAATGCAGCCCATTCCTATTCCTATAGAGTTCGGCACAGACAGATGGCCGGCTACACTGGTGGAAATTTGTAGCGTTGTACAGTAGAACCTGAAGGCTCACCGACATGCATAGTTGTGGCTCTCCTTACGACATACTATTATAACTGAAATATCTGTGTTTTAGTTATGTATCAAGTCTCGATATAAAAACTCATCAACAGCAGGACAACTTGGCTCGCAGTGGAACGACACTCGAGTGTGTTCGACAAGCGTCCACACCGTGTCAGGTCAAGATCTTGTACTCAAAAGTATACGCTTAGGCGCGATAGCTATTTCAGCAGTAAAGTGGGATTACTACTACGATTAACAGAAGTCTCAAGGTCAGCTTTCTAGCTCAGATATAGCGCTATGCTTGCTTTTGTGCGCGTTTTATCGAGTTATTCAGTTACATGCGATCTTTGCTTGTCTACGTGTCTTATATTCAGATACGTAAAGAACACTTGGCTAGCTTCACACTTATCGCTAGGTAATAGCAGCTTGTCGTTACTAAGCGAGAGCTGTTTGAAACCGGTAGTTCGCGCCACCTTTAAAATGCCTCACGAAAGGCAACTACTCACAGCAACCCGTCAGTTGGGAGCGGCTCATGCCCAACTGGGTCTTCGACGCTCGAACTTCGAAATTTACACAATCGGACACCAGCCAGACTATTCATAACCAATAACCACTTTTCGCCCGTGCTACATTCATTCAAACATCAGCTTAGTAAGGGCTTCGGGTGAGCTTCACTCTTTTGGGGTGTATGTATTGCTTTTCCCTGACGCTTTTTATACCCGGATCAAAACAAGTTGTCTGCCCTAAAACATTTGTGGCATAACATAAATCCCGAAAATATGCAGCACTGTTATTCGTACAGATATATACGTGCTCGCATTGGTGTGCAGGTGGTCGTATTTTTTTTTTGTAAAAGAAGTCATTACGAGGAGAAATACTATGTATGTATTATTTATTGGACACGGAAAAATACAAAATAACCAATGGCAGAAATGATCGGTAGATTTAACAAAACGCACGTTTATTCATGGCCTGGTCACATCAGTACTACTCAAAGCTCTACAAACTGATCTGCCATATGCATATAAATATATATATATACACAATTGAATTTTCGGATATCACAAAACATGTGTGTCCTTTAGTAATAATGCCTACTTAAGAGTACATGCTAAGTATTCGAGTGAGCATGTTCTCGATATCAGTACTACCATATTGGAGTCTAGAAAAGTCTATTCACATGTAAAGTATGCTACATGTTGATCACCATGTACGTGTTTATTGAATTCATCACCCACAATCTCGTGTTTATTGCTTTTAAAAGCCTACCTCAACGTTCAGTGCGCTAGCCATCTGTGTCCGAGCCTGGCAGTAGCGCGGCTAATTTTCTGTTGGCGATTTATTTTCGCTGTTCTGAAAATCAGAACCGTGACGAGTTTCCGCTCCGAATGTGGTACAACTAAACAATGTTCTAGTGACGCCAGACACTGTTTACATTTCGTGATTTTGCTTGCCGGCTTCGACCAGACTAACGAAGCTGCAATATATGTTTCAAGACACGCTCATAGGAGATTAGGCGAATCTAAGGCCTACTCTACATCAATGGAAGATTTTTATTCTGCCTAGGCTTGTTTCTACTCTCAGTCTGGCATGAGTGCTAAGAGTAAACACCACAGCTAATAGACTCATTCGTTCGACTAGAGGCAGCAGTCCACTTGTTACATATAAACCTGAGTAGTCGGCATTTGCACTCACGCCCACACACACATATATATATATATATATATATATATATATATCGTTAGTAAGCAGATATCATTGTCAGTTCATTAGTAGCTGCAGTTGAGCCGCTAAGCTAAGGTCGCCGTGGTGCTTCCGTTGAGTTCGCCGTTGCTCGAGCCGTGGTCTCTGACTGTGTACGCGTCGACCCATTCGAGGTTGTATTTGGCAGTAACTGTGGCGCTTGTGTCTGGCCGTACAGGTCCGCTATATTTGACGAAATATTTCGACCGGCAAACGCGAGTCCGCGCAGTGTCACCATCTGTTGATCATAACTTTGCACCTGCAGATACAGAGCACATGGGAAGATCGAAAAACAACGACAACACGATTCGACTCAGCAAAACTCTGTATTAAGATTGCAAACCTTAACGTTCTGCCCCTAGCTCCCCTTTAGCTCGATCTCTCTCCATATATATATATATATATTATTTTTTTATTTGTGAAGCCATACTACATACCTCATCAGAACTTGTCCAGGACTGGTCAGCTTCGAGACGAAACGAACCGACGTAATGTTCATTTGCCGGCAACCGATGACCCCATTCCTGATCGAGCGTTACAAAAGGTGCAGTTGAGTAAGCATGTTTATATACGAATAGTATATACGACTCAATATAATGTCATTATAAAAGCGTGTTCAAATAAAAAGGTACGAAGCGCCGTTAGATTAAAATGTAATTATGCCGCTTCGGAATAACGGAGTGAGATTAGGGACCCAAGTGGATTGTCCGGTATGCTCATGCGCATGCAGGGAAGAGAAGCAGCCAGTTGTGTGTCCCGTTTAAATGATGCGGAAGTGCGTGTGAGAACATCATGGCGCTCCTTCATTTTAAAATTCAAGGATTGAGGATCAGCAAGGTAATACCAGATTTCTGTCTGTGAAAGATGTTCAACTGGGCGGTATTCATCGCCGATGACGACCGTATACGGGCGAAGACTGTGTGTCCGATAAGTCAGTGCGAAAGTGAAGTGCCCGCTCTTTAAAAAGCCGGGAACGTTTGAGTGATAGCCTGAGACCAAACGAGGCAAACATGGTAAACACGGCCAAATCGTCGAGAAAGTTAAACCTGGCGATCGACATGTCACAGTACGAATGTTGGCAGTGATGGTGGAGACCAGCGTTGGAACAGGGTGAAGCAACGTTGTGCTCAAAACGTCGGGTTACCGGTTACACGTCTTTCGGGTGCACATATAGTGTATCAGCCAAGTTCAAGTGGAAGCAGCTTGAGCATTCGTTCTACATCCGACTTCGCCTAGACTTCCATTAGTTTGACCCGCTAAAAACAGCTTAAATGTAGGACCTTTAACCCGGACGACGAATTGAAAGCTCGTGAAACAGTGCGACAGTTGTGTTCAGGTCTACGGTGATTACCTTTGAATAAATACTGCAATTATACCCACATAGTCGTTTTGCACCATTTCATTTGAACCTCCCTCGTATATATATATATATATATATATGTCTCCACCTTCAACTGCTGAAAAAGCACATACTTCGAACCAAACAGTATGTGTATATATCGACACATGTTCCCTTCTCATCATATACTTCTGAATAAAATGTGCTCATGAGTAAGTCACGTACGTGACTGTGCACTCAAAGTGTAAGTCACCGCGTAAGTCAAAATAAAGACGTATTCTAAGTCCAAATGCAACTCACCTCTGGACTAAGCATCGAGAAGTAGCGTGTCCCGTCTTCTCGCTCATAAAGATGATACATATGGCCAGGCACCTACAGACAGTAAAAGGCACCTTTAACATGATAAACTTACGCTTTACGTCTCGAGTATCTGCCAGTCTGTTTCGTAAATACTTTACATAATATGAATAGTTAAGATAGAAAATAGTATATCTTTAGTGAGTTGAGCTTTTCCTAAATTAGAAGAACTATATTACAACCATTGGAATCATTTTAAGTAGTAAGGTGAGATGTAAGACAAAATTAAAAAAGCAAACACGTGGCACAAACCTTTGGAAAACTGCACTGCACCTGATGCAGTTCGTGATCGCGCTGGACGGACTCTAAAACCTGTTCACAAGAAAGCATATAGTGAGTACATCTAACTCGCGGGGCAATAACATCAGCCGGAGAGGTGGCAAATTCTGCACAGAAGCAAGCGCGCTTTCTAGATCAATATGGAAGACGTTCTGATATTCTTTTCAGCGGAATACCGGCGCGAGAACGTGAAACAGACGAGCAACTTCGGGCAACCATCATTGAACTGTGTGAAAAGATTGAGGCGCCGGTCGAGGAGAGAGACATTGACGTCGCGCACCGATGCTCGCGGATGGTAAAAGTAAATGGCAAGAACGTTACCGATCGATCCTCAGTGCTGGTCCGTTTCGTCTGCCGGTGGAAAAAAGTAGAGGTACAGCGGAGATGCCGGGAGAAAAAACCAAGATCTAACCTTCTCCCAGCTTTCTCTGCTAGTAACAACTCTATCTACGCTAACGACCATCTTACGCCCGAAAATGCCAACGTCTATTACCAGCTACGTAAGCTCAAGGGCCAGAGGAAAATATTTGATGCTCGGACTTCTGACTGTCGGTTGCAGATCAAGACAACGAGTAACTCGCCGTGGAAGGAATTTACCGCAGACATGGATCTCGCTGCGCTCGGCAGTTCAGCAAACAGATTTCCCTAATGTATCATGTGTAGTCAGACTGTAGATATATCGACGTTCCAGTGCATCTCGGATGCACTACTCTGTATACATTGTAACGTTAATGGCTTGAAAAAGCATATTCATGATGTAGAAACCATGCTATCTTGTCTACCACGGTTGCCATCGGTCCTAGCAATATCCGAAACAAGGCTACAGTCGGTAGAATGTCCGTCACTTAAGTTAACTGAATACAACTCCTACTTTAGTTGTAGAGAAGGTCGGGGGGGAGGAGTGGCACTATATGTGAGGAGTGATTATGTTGCGCGAGAACGTAATGATCTCAAATTCAGAATCTCAGACGATCTGCTCTGTGAGAGTCTGTTTCTGGAAATAGAGGGTGGCGCTGAAGGGGACACCACTATTGTAGGTGTCTTCTATAGGCAGCCGAAGGGAAACCCAGCACACTTTGTTACCTCGTTGGAGACTCTCTTGTCAAGAATCGGTAATAGGAAATCCATAATACTCGGTGACGCAAATCTCAATACAATGGCGGAGTCTGTCGAGGCACAGGAATTGATTGAAACTTTAGAACAGTTCTGCTATAAAGAAGTTGTCAATGTTCCAACCAGGGTGGCAACCACAATACGTAGAGGAACCGCATATAACACTTCCACTTGCATCGATCACATCTATACTAACGTGCAGACCTTGTCGTTACTCGCATCTGGAGCTCTCACAACTACCTTCTCGGACCACCACGCAACATTTATTTCTGTAGTCTCTAAGAGAATAGGCCGACCTGCCTCTATGACCTATAAATACAATTACGACCAAATATTGGCAGAACTTGCAATAACTAACTAGAACGACTTATACGATATCTCGGATGTAGAAGAGGCGTTTGCATGCTTTAACGAGAGAGTGATGGCGGCAGTGACTAGAGGCAAAAGAGAAATTAGGCAAAAGTTAAACAAATGTCAGCCACGTAAGCCATGGGTCACTGCCGAGCTGCTTGAAATGATAAAGAAGAAGGAGGCAGCCTATACGGCGTATCGCAGGGACCCCAACGCCAGCAGGCGTCAAGCGTATGTTAGACTGAGAAACAAAGTTGTCTCGTTTTCAAGAAAGTGCAGGCTGGAGGCTAATGGGAAGATTGTTTGCAATAGAATACAGGAGAGGCGGAGCCCGTGGGAAGCCATCCAGCCAGTCATGGGAGGTGCCCAGGAAAAAAAGTGTGTCAAACTAAAGATTGATGATGAGATAGTCACAGACTGTGTACGACTTTCTAACATCCTTAATAACTATTATGCAACTTGCGTAACGGCTGACACCGAATGCTCGGCCGCTTACGAGGCACCGATGTCGATACCTGAACTGCACGAGCCATTTTCGCCTAGGCCGGTCCCTGTGGATCGAGTGCATTACCTGCTGAAAAGAGTCACAATTTGCTCGGTGGGAGAAGGTCACATACCCTCTCAAGTCTTGAGACACTGCGCTGACGTTATTGCTGACGCAGTGGCATTCATAGTTAATCTGTCGACACGCCAGGGGATCTACCCTACGGCCCTCAAATTGTATCGCGTTGTACCACTGTTTAAAGGCGGTGACAGACTAAGCAAGGAAAATTACAGGCCGGTCAGCATCCCCCCTCCAATGTCCAAGATTTTCGAAAAAGCTATATATGAACAGTTGAACGAACACTTTGAGATGTTTAATGGCCTAAGTCAGCGTCAGTTCGGTTTTCGATCCAAAATGTCGACGACTGTACCCATCATGGATTTTGTTGAAGAGGTTCGCAGAAATCTAATGTTAAAAAAGACAGTCGCCGGCGTATTTATAGATCTTAGAAAAGCATTTGATACAGTTGATGTAAATATTCTGATTAAAAAGTTAACTCGATATGGAGCAGATGATATTTTTTTGTCTTGGCTGCGGTCGTTTATGTCGAATAGGAGGCAAGTTGTTCAAGTGGGCAATGCAATCTCGGATGTAAGAAATATAGCTGTTGGAGTGGCTCAGGGCAGTATAGGTGGTCCACTTCTCTTCAACATCTTTATTAACGACATATTTAGCGTAACAAAACATGCAAAGTTGACCTTGTTTGCGGACGATACCACCGCCCTATTCGTCGGGAACTCCCTAACTGAGGTAGAGGCTATGGTCCGCGAGGACCTTCAAAGGTTATCATCATGGTTCAGGAGTAACGGTCTCTATATGAATTGGAGGAAAACAGGTGTAATGCAATTTCTTTCCCCGCGGGATTCCGTTACGATTAATCCCCTCCGTTTCCAGTGCGACGGCATAGCCCTTTCGCTTCTAAAGGAAACGAAGTTCCTAGGCGTTACGTTGGACGAAAAGCTGACCTTTGAAGCGCATGTCACACATATACGTAAGAAAATATCTGGCAGCAATGCAGCTCTATACAGAGCTCGACGAATTCTTCCCCAAAACTGTTTGATGGCGATGTATTTTGCCTACGTCCATAGTCACCTGACCTACGCTGTAGAAGTTTATGGCTTAACACAGATGCGTCTTATCAGGTCGCTTCACCGACTCCAAAAACGAGCACTGAGAACAACTCTGGACCTCTCGATGCGAGATTCAGTGCAACCGCACTACAAAAATATTAACATTTTGCCGTTCCCAAAACTTATAGAATACTGTCTCGTAGTTGAAATTAAGCGTATACTCCTTGGAGTGCATCCAAACTTATATGGTCTGGCAACATCAGCAACACCCATATCTACAAGAGGTAACGCATCAAACCTGCTTACTCTGTCACACGCCAACTCCAACCAGTCAAGGCTATCAATCAGAAACATTGGGGCCTCCTACTGGAACAAAGTACCGGCCTCCGTTAGGCAGACAAAGTCCCTGCTCAAATTCAAATGCGATCTCAAAGAGCATTATCTTGAAACTTTGGTATCTGGTTAAAAGTGATATAAAAATACAATAATGTTGCAATATATTGTAAATAGGTGACAATGGCATATATAAATTATACATTGTTATTCATAAAAGGGGCTCCGAACAAGCTATGTGCTTAATGGAGCTTGAAATTAATGTGTGCAATTATCTACAAGAAATGTCAATAAACAAACAGTTGAAAACAGTTGAATATATATATATATATATATATATATATATATATATATATATATATATAGTGAATTGCATACTATAATTTCACTCACCGTTACTGCCTGTTCGCGAAGAAATTTCATTTGGTCCACTATTGGTTTAAGTCTGTTGCACGCGTTGGCTTGAACAAAATTGTTTGCCTAGAAGAAAGGGAACCAGTGATTCAGTGCATGCCTTCATAAAACATTACCACCGATGCTCTAATGTTTCTTTTTTCCTAGACACTGAGGCCCAGAAATAATGCCCACACATGTAACAACGTAAACACTAAGTACTAGTGCATGTAAAACGATCAAATCACAAGACATGAATTTGATTGTTTACCCCCTATTATGGTACCCCTTCTGCTTCCTAGTCAGCTATACCTACAACCATCTGATGTTTCGCCAGTCATCCTAGGGTAGTGTGCTGTAACTAACATTGGGTTGGCAAATACAATTAAGTGATACATCGGATCTAACCGTTGAATATTGCTGTTAATTATGATTTAAAAAATAAAATGTAGTAATAAAACAGAAGAAAAACGGCTATTTTTTGCACTAACGCCTGTTATCAACGTCATCCGTCTCAACTAGATTCGAGTAAGCTAAATAACCCCAGCAATAACCCCCCAACCCCACCCCAAGGGACCCCAAGTTGAACAAATGGTCCCAGGACTGCTATATAGACTAGTTGGTACAAGTCCGCAGCAGAATGTTAAACAGTGATCGATCGATACACAGATAAACAAAAGGTCAGACTCAAACCTCGTTCAGCTGCCTGGCAAGCTCAAGAACGTCTTCGCGGGGCATCTTGGCCGGAGGTCCCCTAGGAGAAACAGGGGCTGGTGCCACAACTCGGCTGTCACTCGATCCGTCAACCTCTGAAATTCGTCACAATTCTTTCGATCGTTATTTTATATATATATATATATATATATATATATATAGTTGAGCTCTGCTTGCCTCTGTCTATTATTTCTTTCTCTTTCGCAACTTCACTGTAGACGTATAAGTTTTTAATAATCTATGCTTGTTACCTGTTTTGGCCTGCAGCCAATTTTGGCTTAACAACCCCTAGCATCTTTGTAATCTTTTGTCTAGACATGCCTGCGACGTAAGGCCTCCTGCTAGGACCCTGAATGCGCTCTCTTGCCACACAAGTTAAAAAAATTGTTTTTATACTGTTCACCCGTATGGCATCCATATTTGCGTAAATACATAAGCATGATCGAAGGTGTACAAAGGAGATTTTTAAAGAGACTTCACAGAAGATGTGACCTCAAAACAAACAATATTGCACTACCGCCCTCAGGAAAAATGACAGACGGGTTTTAGCTTAACGTATGGGCGCTAGTCTTATTGATCATTTCTTTGATGTAAGGCCAAACAATCGCAGAAGCCAAATACTCTATGTGCCCAGATGCGTTGCAAGAACGGAGCACATCAATAATATGTTCGCCTGGCGCGTGGCCAGAGATTATCACTACAAGATACCTGCACAGGCCCCGCCTGCGGCCAGTCATTTCTTACCCTTTATTACATGAATAAAGATGTTTTCTCTCTTAAAGCGATATTTTTAAGATTTGCAAATTTCGGGTTAAACATTTGTAAAATAAATACATGAATACGAATGACTAAACATCTATATATGTGCGAGGACTGCGAGTGAAGCACAGTTGATTGGGCTTCGAGTATGCCGTCGAAATATGGCGAGTAAGTCCTGGATTCCATTTTAGCCGATTCTAGGAGCCCCCGACGAGTAGCAAACGACAGAGAGCGCGGGTAGCTTCATCATATGAGCTTTTAATATTCCATAAAAAAAAACAACCGGATACACGAGGGGTCAGCAGATTGACTGAATGCCTTAGACAATGATCGGTCGTACCCCAAAACTCGTCAGTGTATGATCTCTCTATATCTCTCTCCTTCTCTGACTGTCCTCGGCCGAATCGAATCTTAAGTCGTAAGCGCTCACATGTTGATCTAGTCACAGAAAAGCGTTCTCGAAGTACGAAGTGTCCGGCCTTTGGGGAGGTGGCTGTACCATCCAGCACCTACCCACCTTCAAGGGCGGTGTCCCAATTGCCTCAGTCGCAAACTCAAGTAGAAGTGGAACATATGCGGATGGAGATCGTACATATATATATATTATATATATATATATATATATATATATATCTATATATATATCTATATATATATTATATAATATATATATATATATATATATATAGATATATATATATATATATATTATCTATATTTATATATTGACTAGTATCTATATATATATATATAATACATATATCTATATATATATATTTATAACACATATATATAAAAGCCAGCTTTGTTGACTTGCTGTGAATAAAGACACATGTGCTAGCCGTACGTATTGTAGAAATGTGAACCTACACTACCCATGGCGTGGTTGGCGTTGTTCTTACGGGGGGCGTCGTCGGGTTCGTTGTAAGCCGCCTGCCTTATGAGGGACTTGGCAGTAATCCGGCGCGAGAGAGATAGCGCACTGTCTCGAATCGTCTCGGGAAAATACTTACTGCAAACTACGGCTTCAACTACAACCACAGCAACAGCAGCAGCAGCAGCAGCAATCACTACTACTAGTACGACAATAACTGGAACTGTTCGAATCGAATCTTGACCGAAGCACACATTATTATCTCCATAGGTCAATGCCTATCGAACGCACCTCTCTTCTCATACCAGGCAAAACGCACACTTCGAATATCGAACGGTACCGCCGTGAGCCCGCCACTCGATACTGGTAGTTCCGGGACACCGGTCTGTAAGCGAGAGTGTGGAGCTATAACACTGCTGCTGCTGCTGCTGCCAATAGCAGCTCGTTACTGCTATATTCCGCGTGTTCCTTAATACCTCGTTTAATAGCAAAGAAAATCACAAAATGACCGACGTTTGACTACTCAAGGTGTCGTACAAAACAACAGCTGATGACCAGAATGCCGGCTCACCATGCGCCTGTCACAATTCAATCACACCAAAGTTCATCCATCAGCTGCCGTTCGTCTGCTACCGTAAGTAAACGAGCAGAACATTTGCGCGAAGGTGTTCTGCTATGGAAAGGCGGATAACAGCAATGCCAACGAGTCTATTATCTGCGGCTTTGAAGTTTGCGCATGCATTCGAGTTTGCTGCTCGGGTTCAAACGGCCATTTAACCGAGCAATAATTGCTTATCACGTTCACCATTAAATGTGGACGAAACACATACAAATAAGAAAGACTGCGATGTGGCTCGCAACAGCAGCAGGTATGCTTTAAAAATAATACGAACTCACAAATAAACTCTATGATGTTGACATAAATAGTCTTGCAGTGGAAAGCGAGTTGTATTTTACTGTTATATATATATATATATATATATATATATATATATATATATATATATATATATATATATATATATATATAGATACATAGATAGATAGATTACCTATCTTAGTGTTATATTTTAACAAAGTCTTAATTTAATTTACAATGCAATGATACAGAAGTCAAAAAGAGGCAGACAAATCCTGGATAGCCTACCACACCTTCAGTGGGGCTGACTTAAAACATTGCCATCCTCATTTTCTGCATGCCGGCTGCCGCTCTATGATCAGTGGCCTCCATTTGTAACCGGTTTGCTAAGCGATGTGAAACGGTTTCTCTACGCGTTGTCAGGAGCCAGCGAAGTCGAAACTACTTCCGCTAAAACTCCCCAAAAAGTTCGGGACAATTTTCGAGGCACTCAGACTAAACAAGGTCGCACAACGGGCATTCGGAGAGGCGTTGATGGTTGTTACCAGAGGGTAAGGAGAACTTGGGCTAGGAAACGACACGACATGATAGCCACCTGTTGGCCGCATGCTGAGTGTTAAGCTTGGGATGGTACAGTACCCTGGGTGAACGAAACATGCCAAGATGGAGCGAAAGTGTAATATACCATAATGTAGAGAAAACCCTTGAAAATACTACCGTCCACGGCACATGGAAGCCTATTCGAGAGCTGGCACGTCAAATAGAAGCTGTGACAGGCAAAGGACGCGAGAGATTATGTTAAAGTAAACTGTCGGCGGGCGGATGAACGGTGTGGCGAGGAACTCATAAATTATTGGCTCTATTGTCATAAATCGTGGCTTTGATTTGCCAGCGACGCATCCAGTGGGCCAAATGTTACCGTCCAATTTCTTCAGTGGGTTACCTATCCACTCCACAATATTCGAGAAGGTGGTTAATTTAAGGCGATCCCCTAACCTACATGACCGGGATGTTTGTGGTATTACTTCTATCAGAGAGGCTACAGACAGTAAAGGTAGTTTTGAGTTGCTTTTAGAAAGAGTGAACGTCGGGACGCCGCAAGAGTCAATCGTAGGGCAGTTTATGTTTATCATTTGAATCAACTTAGTCATAGACGAGATCGCAATAAGGGGGTTATGTAGGCCCATTGTCTGTGTTGACAATACGACCTAATTTTTTCGTATTTAACCATCTGCAGTACAGGCTGACGTACAGAAGGCGATGCCATAGTAGTAGAGTAGGCTGTTCTTGTGTTTGAAAAATTCGGTCTGGTGACAAATGCAACCCAAGCTGGATTCACGTTGTTTCGTTCTGCCCAGAAGGTTGGTGTTCAGATGCTGAAGCTCCGTGGAACTGAATGAACTCTCCCTCACTACTATTACCATCAAATGCCTGGACGCTTAGATGGCATGACCACGTACATGTCCTTACGCCTAAATGCTATGCGGTAATTACATCCATTGTCGACTAAACGAACGAGGAGTCCCTGTTTAAGGTATTCTGATCTGTTAAGGTGAGTTATGGTATCCTTGTTAGACAAAATTCAACAATTGCCTTGCTTGTGTTTAAGATGAATAGACGAGGTATTCCGGATGATGCTGTTTTTTTCTATCACGGCTGGTGTCAGATGTACGACTGGACGTGAAACTGATTTTGTGAGATAGCTCTAAAAGCGCAAGCATTGTGAATTTTCGGTTCCGTGAACAAACCTCAAATTTAAAATTGAAAACAAATCCTTTGCCGTTCACATGCAAACGCCGGGATCTTAACGTGGGCGCTGCCGTCTTTGCCGTCTGAAGCTCACAATTGTTTCTTCTACATGACCTACCTGTTTGTGTTCTTTCACAAGCAAATGCCCGTTCTAGCCGATACTGTATCCAATCACAACAAAAGCATCCGACACTGCAAGCAAAGAAATCGCCCTTATATGCATACATTTAAGTAAAATTGTCTTTTATTGATCATAAAAGGAGGCATCATACCATTCACAGCATGTACACAAATTGTACTCATCAAAGAAGAAACCTCAATTGAAAATCGGTAAAAATCCGAATAAAAACGCACCCGGCTTCTCAATGCTGAAATTGTATCAAGATCCGAAATTGACCGAGTTTTTAGTTAGCATAATATAGATCATATCATCGTTATTTAAATTGGCATATAACAACGCAACGCAGCACGGATTTGTAATCAGTTCTACTTTGCCTAATCCACTCCTTTATATATAGCATAATCTACTTACCTAAATATATATATATATATATATATAATCTTAAATAAAAAGAGTGTGTTTAACCATTTTGCAGCGCTAACCTCATTTTATTAGGAATGTACTAGTTAAAAAAAATTGACTGAACTCATATATTTTTATAACAGACTCTTATTTTTATACTGGTTTGCAGTAGTTACTTAGTTGAAGTGTATGCTACGCGCATGGCCATGACACGTCCTACGGTATGTAATACCAACTTTATATTAATGTATCGCAGATCTTTAATGGAAGTCCTCCTAGGCAACAATATGTTTCACAAAGGCCCATTATTTTTTTCTATTAACAATAATATCAATAATTGTAAGTAAGTATTCAGTACGACTATACTTTCTAGCTTCTACTGACTCTCACCTATTCTAACGATATATGAGCATTGGAACTCTCGTTCGTTAGCTTATTGCTTAGATGCTCCTTATTGTCGGCTTACGCGCAGAGGGAATTCTATAATGTCTCGCTCTATTTATATTCCGTGTCGACTATGTGTTATATTCATATGCTTTTGGTATTGATCTTAAATGTTTGTCCCAAAATGTCTGGCAACTGAACTATATATATATATATATATGAAAAGGATCCGTCTGTATTATAAGGCATCCATTATTTTTGACGAGAAGCCTTCCCAGTAAGCACGTCTTCAGTGTTTGTCGTGATATATAAGTTTAATGCATATATAGATATATTCGGCTTGCATATGATTTGCCCATTCGTCTTGCCACTACGGCAGTATATGTAGCATAATAACAATTACGCATTTTATCTATTATGAAAGTCCTAAATATCGATAAAGCAGTTCTCTCTGACACAGTGAGTAAAGTAAATAACAATAGTGAATATATTAATAGTAAGTCGTAGTTGTGGTAACAATAATAATTTGAGATTAAGGCAAATGCTTTTCCGACGGCATTGAAAAACAATAAGTAAACAATTAACTCGCAACAATGTTGTAATTATTTACTTGACAACCTGCTAGTGAATGACAGCGCGGCTGTGGCATAACTAGACAATTGAAGCAGCTGAATTAACCCCGCTTGTGAGGGGCGCCTACTGTAGAACCCAAAATAAAATGTATATTTGAATTTATATTCGAGTCGAAATATCAATGTCCAAAGGGCCGAATGCCGGAAAAACAATCCAACAAATGCGCTAACTCGGCAGTCAGTGACGGGCTATAGAGCAAAGAGTTCGCATACAGGGTTTGAATTCGAGAAGATTCGACGCAGTACTTTCATTAAATATTGCTTGGCAAATGTTCACCAAAAAGCTTTGAACCTAGATCATCCACCTCTGGAATGTAAAAAGAGAATAATTGCTCAAATTTTAAGTCAAGCAACCTCGGTTCTCAGATGATCACCGATGACCTTTCGGACAAGAAGATACGTTTTCTGACGACAAACTCATATTTACAGACTGGCCATAAAAACTATTAACAAAAATATGTAATTTTATTAATTAAGCTATTGAGAAAACATCATGCTGCGAATATATATATATATATATATATATATATATATATATTCGCAGTATAATGATCTTGCTAGGGTAAATATGAAATTGATATCCAAATTGATGTGATGACTTGCTACCATACATGGAAGCAACACTTAAGTAACTTCCCTTATGAAAAACAGGTTTTGTTATACCAATTATATGTATACCCGTGCTATTTCCAATCTACCGCGGATATACGTCGATGTAATTTACTAGAAATATTGACGACATTGCAGGTGATATTTGCAAGAATAGCAATTTGCAGTGTGCAGGAAACCGGTGTTAAAAAAAATTAGCAAAACGGTGGACAACGTCGTGCAAGCTGTCTAATCGACTTGTACCGTCGACTGAATCCGCACGACGAAACACATCCGACTCGGTTCGGTGGTCTTTCACCGACGCAAGCTGTGTTTACAAACTCATTGCACATCGCCTTGATAATGAGACAAATCCTATATACATATATATATGATTTGCCCAAATGAAAACTGGACACTAGTGACAGCGTCATAATTGAACTTTTTGAATTTAGAATAAAGGCATCAATTCAGATATATATATATATATATATAAGTATTACATGTTCTTACCTTGTCCACTTTTTACCTGGGCAATCTTTATATATATATATATATATATATATATAGACCAGTGTACACACAAGTAGCTGTGTAGAGCAAGTAATATAAGGCGTGAACCGCATATTCTGAAGGCAAAAAGGAAATACTTATTTGCCACAGTCCCGAAATGCGTGCCCAAATTCCTTCACCATCATGATACCTCGGCGTTAGGCTGTGTCCTGTCATCGCCGGACGTCATTGTCAACACCGGACTTTGTTAGAAGTGATCCATTTACCATTTATTAGTATTA
Organism: Dermanyssus gallinae; assembly: GCA_003439945.1. Classification (NCBI taxonomy): domain Eukaryota; kingdom Metazoa; phylum Arthropoda; class Arachnida; order Mesostigmata; family Dermanyssidae; genus Dermanyssus; species Dermanyssus gallinae. The sequence goes on from QVRM01005059.1 coordinate 18,391, forward strand.
CTGGAGACAAAAAAATTAAAACAGAAATGGTCCATTGTCTTCGACAGCTGAATGACCCTCTATAGTGACTATAGACAGCTGCTTCGTCTCACCTAGCCACTGCCTCAATGCCGGCCGAAGTCTGCGCAAGTTGATTTTACAAAGACCACGTTTCCATGGAACATGGCCCTCGTATGTGTGTAGATGCTTATGTCAACATAGCATTACTCTATTACGATTCTGCTGCTCCTGGCGACATGCCACCTGACACATGTTGTACCAGGTAACGAACATTTGTGGTTTATATATATATATATATATATATATATATTGCAATCTTCTTTACATAACACACGCCGCTTATTTGCACGCGCGGCTACCTTCGCAAACTATTATCGAGTAGTCGCACAGTAACGTAGGCTTGGTGGCGCTCGATCGATAAGCGCGTGATGATCAATCGACCGAGCTAACTCTCTCTCTCTCTCTCTCCAAAGACGTTAAACTGCACGTGAAGGTTTTAGAACTGAATCCAGTTTTCGGCAGCGGTACTGGCGGCGGTCGCTGTTGGGCCGAGCCGATTGCTGCTGCTGCTGTGGTTGCGGCGATGCAATGGTGGTCGCTGCTGCTGCTGCTGGAGCTGTTGCTGCTGTTCCAGCCGGCACAGCGGCGCTGCTGGGCGTCGTGGCCGCATTTGCAGCCTGACTCGGGGGCGGCAACTTAATTCCGCCCGGCGGGGGCGGCAACAGAATGCCGCCGCGCCGGCGCCGCCCGACGAGCGCTCGCTTCGCGGCCGACTGGTGCCCGATCCCATCTTCTTGGTGAAGTTCACGTTGATCTTGATCGTCTGGCCCTCCTTGAAGCCGAGGTCGAGCGAGGGCGTCGCGGCGGCGGCTCCCGCTCCGTTATCCTGCGACGAGCCGAGCGCGTCCTCTTCCTTCGTCTTCTGGACCCACTTGAAGTGGTCCTGTAAGGCAACGTTGAGGTCGAACGAGTCGCTCCTGGAGTAACAGTGGCAGATTAGTGTGCGCGGGCGTCAATGAAGCTACGCTGCTAAATGCTTAGAGAGGAAGAAATTCTGTGGAAGGTTTTCCGCGGTGACAAAACACGAAACACGAAACGTATGGGTGCATCACTGCTGTGATGAAAAGTGAATGACGATTTAGATAGAGAATACACGACAAACAGAGGATCAGGGAAGACTAGGCCTAATAGGGCTTACCGATCAGCGAAGCCCATGCCGATAAAAGCAGTTCGACCGTTGTCGTCTTGAAGGCGGACGACAAAATAGCGGGAAGAGTCCGTTACCGCCTCCAGCGCCACGCCGGGGTACTCGTCGATTGGACATTTCGCAAACAGCTCCCCTACAAACGACAATTCAATTGAACGCGTTTTCGTTTACTAAACGGAACTACAGGTTTTATAAGGTTTAAGATGACTTAGCCCTATTGATTGACATTGACGTTTGCACATGTGCATATTCATGACGGCTCCAAAAGTCGAGTCAACGGAACGGCTCTATCGCATTCTTGGAGGTGGTATAAGCCACGTACGGTGAAAGCCATGTGCAGCAAATCGTTGCGGTGAGGTTTCTATTCTCATAATTCTCGGCGATTCTAAAAACTACGCGACATTGTCTGAGTTTCATGAAACAGAGAATCAATGTCTGAATAAAGCTTAAGGTCTCGGTCTCAAAAACATTTAAGCACACCGCGAAAGTCGTGGATGAGTCATGGATTAGCCACCAAAAGCGAGAGAGCTGTGAGAAAGGCAACTAAATGCGGGCAAAGTGCTTGCAATGTTGATGCGATTATTAGATCTAGAATCAATCAGCACGTTAGATCAGCATTCCCACTTTGATTCCCAATACTATAAGACGGCAAAAATGTTTATTTACCTTTAGGCCGCGGCCTGTTTCGAGCTCATAAATGGCTTGCTTGCTTGACAGGTGGCCAAATAGGTGTATGCAAGTCCAAATTGGCTCACTTACTTGATTGGTTAGTAATTCTCCCGCCACGTAAACGTACACTTGTAAACAGTACATATAAGATCATGATCCACTGTACCACAAACCCATCTATATGAGAAGAATGGTATATTTACGTTACGTTACGTTATGCAAGATCAATGACTTCTGCAATTATTCACAAAAGCGTTCAATGCGAAAAGTAGAGATAGAGTCCAAAAACACACGAAATATGTAAATTATAGCTTATCACGCCGTACCGGCTGCAAAGTACGAAACGATCGAATTTATAGAATTAGACCATTTTATGCAACATTGCTGCTTGCTAATCTGCTTGCTGCTATTGTGGTCGGCGGAAATCACGGTCTGTGTAGCCCATCTTTGTTGCATAGGCCATGTAAACTGCTGTAAAAGTGTTTTCCATGATACTGTCATTTATCGTGGGTAGCGATGCTGTGTTAGCTGCCGACGAAATGGAAATCAGTCAAACGCTCTACGACTACTCATCATAACAGTTTCGTATACTGTAGCTTCCCGATACAAAATGGCGCTGGTGTTTAGTGGCCGCTTTTTTCAATGTCATCTCTTTGTTTATGCTAAGCCACCAGCCTGCTTGGTCGTAACATCAGGCAAGGAATCTACCTTACACGCAAGCTCATTTAGCTATCATCACATTGTATCACAGTTACGGTGCCGAATAAACCAACCTGAATTCTTGTCTTCAAGTTTTAACACGCAATCCTTGCCCTTTGCTGTGAGCTTCAGTCGGCCTGTCCATTCGGGCTGATCTAACTTCCAGTCAGATGCCTAAAAAAGTTCACACAAGTCGACCGTACTTAAAAATTGCATCATGTAGACTGTAGCACCATCGATCAAAATGTGATCTGCTGTATAAACCATTTCCTTTACAAATAAAATAAAGAATATTCTCTCGTTCGCATATATAGGGAATCATTTAAATCATCTTCTCGTGTAACGACACGACAAGTATGGCGAGCTGCTTAAATAATCGAGCCGTTCACAACCGATGTTCACAGTATTTGTAATCAATAAATTGACTAGGTTGCATAATATATGCATTTGAGACACAAGACAGTATGCCATTTCTTGAAAAAAATAATATACATATATATATATATATATATATATATATATATATATATATATATATATTGCTTATTTCGCAATAAATTTGCATTTCAAGATGATACATAATTACAATATATATATATATATATATATATATATATTAGAGTAACATTGTCACAATCAGTATCCTTTTGTCCTGTGTTTAGTAACAATATAAATTCTCAAACTGATAAAATGGTTTTAGTTATATTAAGTATTATAATACGTATATAGTTGTCGTGTGTACTATGTTCTTCTTATTCCAAGCCGCGCTTTCTTTATGGTGGCAAAAGTTTTACACTTGAAGGCATATTGGGTCACTTTGATATCACCTCTCTTGTAGAACTAAAATAACTTCGCGCTGTACGCCATCTAGCCCGGATTGACCAAGTGCACTCAATAGACGTATGCCACCTCAATACGAATGCGTAAAAACGAGGGATGTCTGCGGTATATACAGGGATCACGTAAACAAACTGATGTAATTGAATGTTTGCGCGCGAATTAAAATTAGCCGGACTTACCTTGTAACCTTTATTGCTACTCAGGGGAGGAATCTTATAAATGAAGACCTCGTTTTTTACGAGTAGCACCGATTCGTAGTCCTCCATGCTGAAATAGACACACAACAAACACATGGCGGAATATAAACTTGTTATGTATGTGTATATATATATATATATAGCCTTCTAGCTGAATGTAGAGGGATATCAACAAGTCGGTAATCTAAAACGTCCACGCTTTATCGATTGTAAGTCATTATCGAATGTCTAGTATGCACTAAACTAGGTTATACCATGTCGTAGCATGCCGAACACGGAAGCAAATACATACATTTCTAGGGCAGCAATCAATCTGTGCCAGTGGAGTGCTAAAGACATAATAGGGCGCATCAGCAGAGAAACAGACGGGCTTTTTCGGGGACGTTGCGAGCAGAATGGACCGAGCAGTAACGGGGGACCAGCACCAAGAAGAATATTTCCGTTCGTTTTTCATTTATTTTTTTCGCTTTAGTAGTTAGACCCATAGAATAAGAAGATGGTCTACTACTGTTGCTAAAACCGATGCAATACGTTCTAATTTCTGTGAACTGTGAACTTGGAATACTAGTCACAATATCACTAACATGAAGTTGCAATCAGCCAGTCCGTACCAAACTTTATTTCTATCGCAAACACATCATTAATAAAGAATGTATACAATAGTATATGCTCACACACGTAGCATTTATGTAATCATATAAACACTAAGTAACGAAAAGACGATAGGTAATGTGTTGTTATCCTCACAATACAGGAATGAAATTAAGGAACAAAATCACACAAACACCATCTTGAACTCAGAAATTAAGATGAAATAGGGTAAACAACTACTCAACTATTCCCTTTTACATACCATTAAGAGTAATATCGATTGTTGAGTCGAATCACTGTGATGTAACATAAACACACTTACCCAGCCCGGGTGTTATTAAATAAATAGCATTAATAGTAATATACTCTATAGGCGTTGTGCTCAGCTCACAAACAATTCGGGGAAAACAGATTAAAAATATGTTTGCCGACAGCCGTATAAAATCAATAAGGTCAAATCTGCAAGGCTGGTCTAGACCATTGCGTAACTGATATTTAATCGGAAACAAAGAGTGGTTCCCGTAACGCCTAACCATCGCAGACGCGATGGATACAGGCGACGTCAATAAACGCTGGGATCTGCTACAGCTCATGACAAACAAAAAAACAATAACTACTTGGCACAGTTCAGTTCGATTGACAGCGCATCGAGCTTATAAGAAGGCCAAAGGCATCTGAAAGCCGTGACACTATGCAACCGCAAAAAAATTCGATTAGAACGTGTTCATACTCGACTGATGTTGAAATACAATTCTAAACGTGTTGGCATATGTGGCAATTTTCGCTGCGCCTAGCAGTCATTGAGTCACAGACTAGTTGTACGGTATTACATTAACAGTGAGGCTGATACGTACTGTTCGACACAAAGACCCTTCAAAGTGAGGCATGCGCCTTATTCGAAAAAATATTGAGATGACTGTCCGTTTCCTGGAGGAACTGCATGATGTCGTATAGCTAGCGGCGTCCTCCGAGTTCAACTAAAGGGCAGAGAGCGAAGTCGCTCTCTGCCCTTTAGGCGGTCTCTGCTCTTTAGGTGAACTCTATTGCCGAGCGCATTGGAAGCGGCCCGTGACGCCCAACGGCTAAGCAACGGTACACGTCCGAATTACCAGATTAAAAAATACCTCTTTGATTTGGCCAAGAAATCAAAGTATATAAAACAAGGTTAGCCAATGAGTCTTGAGCTGAATGACGGCAGCTTGATAGACAAACGGCGCCACAATAATCTCGGCTCCGCTAAGATAATAGTAATCAGTATGTTAAGTTGGATACTTAAGTCACTGAATTCGGTACAAGTGGCCTAATCAAGCTTGAAGTCCATTAACCAGTAAGAAGGACGCCTTCACAATCGCATTGTGCACCGGACTTCAGTTTGGCCTTCTGCGAGCTCGTTTACTTCGTGTTAATGAACGGTTTATCGTTAGCCAGTTTGTGTCGAGTGCAGCCAACGGCATTTCACGCGGCCCACACGCAATCACTACATCGCTACAAATACTGAATCTGTAATGTCCACTACTGAACCACTAATCGTCTTAAGCTCACGATCCACGTGATCGGGGCTAGTGTATCATAATGACGCGGACACTAGCACCTCTTTGTAGTACCGGAACACTACCGGAAGCGGTTCTTATAGGCTGTCATGACCGGCAAAGATACTTTAGCGCAGTTTGAATTGTGTTATGAGGAGAGATATGTGTGACGACAGAGTGACGGCAGAAAACAAAATACACAGAGACATAGAAGCTAAAATGGCAAAGTGCTTTTTAGGTAAAGGGTTTTGGGAACTCCGAACTGAAGCGCTTACAAAAATGAATTAACGGATAATTCGATCCACGCAAACACCAGGGCCAAGCTCTCTTTGCGCAAGGACGCGTTATTCTCGACTCCGGATCCCCGATTCAATATTACGGTTTTACCGGTTCCGCCTTTTAGCTGAACGATGAACTACTAAATTCAAGCCATGTCAAGTTTCTTTCGTCTCCCTACGCGCTGTTCTTTCACCCGATTCCCTTGTTCGTTGTCAAATCAACCATATAATCGAAGTTTCGAAACCATCATTATGTTGGAAGACAAATGTACAGCTCTCGATACTCCGTATCAGCGAACCCTGACAAAACACACATCGCAACAGATGTTCATCAATCTGTGTACGTCTATAAAGTTCCCCTAATCCAGGAGCACAGACTTTGCTTAGCCCTAGCATTGCACACAACAACTGTATGCCAGCTTGGGCCCTCATAGGCTCTAGTTTCCTGTTTACCACCAAAAAAAATGTTTGCTTGTATTACTGTGGCGACGATTCATATCGAATATTCATAAACAGTCTGCCAACGATTCCGCAAAGCCCCTCTGCTCTAAGCACACCGATCTCGATTCTAGAGAACATTGACATGCAATGCATGATGATGCAACTGTAGAAAAAGCGCGATCCTTCGATGTGTTAAAAATATAGTTATTATTGTTTATTTTTAACGAAACGATCGGCGCTTTGTGGTTTTGCCACGTGACGAATAGAATTCCCGTTTGACTTTGATTGAGTTGAGCTTAATTAGCGTAATTTTAGATTTTCCAAATATAATATTAGATGCACATTTTATCCACCCATTAGCGATCGTGACTTAGCGTAGAGTGCAAATGTTAAAGGGAGTACAACATATTCGCTTTAATATTTGTTATATACTGCGATATATGCTGCGGATAGCTTTTCGTATTTAGTGAATGAATTTCACAAATATCGAAATCCTTACACAGTTTCGGTTAACCTCGTCTTACTCGAACATAATTATGAGTTTCGTTCTAAGATCATAAGTCATGGAATGTGAGGAACTATACAACTGTCTAATCGAAAAGGATCGCTTTGCATTGCTTTGCTCATCCATGTCATGTCAAGAGCTAAATACGAACTCTGACGAAACGCCCACAGGAGCACATATACGAGTATATCATATCATAGCATATATTCACGCCACCATGGATTAATAGCAACTAACTGTATGAGAGAAACGTAATTATAATTTTAAAGCAAATAGAGATTAACCACATATATTTGCACTCATTTCTGTTACCTGTGACGTGTGTTGTCAGGTTACAATTATTTTATATAGAGTGTCGTAATTGCAGCCTGTCCGCCACTGGGCCTAACCTGCTCAGCACTGAAGATGCGCTTAGGTAAATATGTAGTGTGTGTTAATTTCAATTCTATGTGATCAATTAATTTTAAGAAATGGTTCGTTTTGCCGGACATAAAGATAAGTATGTTAGTTATGACATTGATAGACGTGCAGATTCGGTTCAAAGGAGGTGAGGGAGATAGACAAATACAAAAAATAAGCTGATATCTTCTCGATATTATCGCGCACTCACGTTGAGGCATCAATGGTCAGATGAGGTGCCCCAAGAGATGATGAGACACTGATGTTCTACCCAGGTTAGACCTGCTGTTTGAGTGGCGGCGTGGTCTAAGGGGATAGTGTGCCAGTCCTGGTGGTCGTTTATCGGGGTGTCTTCGGTTCGATCCCTGTTGTTGGTCTAATTTTTTTCTTTAGGCAATGCTCCTCGAACATACATGATACCGAGCAAGATGGCTTAGTGGCAAAGCCTTTGCCTTGCATTCGGGAGGACTGGGTTCGAGACCCAGACCGGCCACTCTTAAATTGGTTTGCGTGGTTTCCAATTTAGACAAGGTAAATGCCGAAGTGGATTCAAATTAGCCATGACATGAAAAACCGTACACGGGCAATAGCCTTTCGAAAAATCTTAAAAAAAAGCATACATGATAAACCTATACCGCTGAAAGCGGCCCTGCTGCCACAAGCACCGCCAGGGAAACCCTATATATTTCAACGTGTCAGGCCCTCGGTGCATTAAAGACGTATACACGTCACGACAGATTCCAAGCCCCTGGAGGACGGATGAAAGTCTACAATAAAAATAAAAATCATTTTAAAAACAATTTAAATCTAGACCTGTTTTTTTCCTATGAATTAGACCACCTGTTTAAGTGGCCAACAACAACTGTTTAAAGCCTTCTTCGATTTTCGCTGCTAAGCCAAACCTACACACTCCCACAAATAGCTACAGAGTCATAAAACACTCCATACTAGCCTTTAATGGCTTTGAGGAGCTGTGAACATCTGTACAAATGTAAACCACTCATGAGAATAATAAAACCTATCTATCTGTCTATCTATCTAGAGTCAAAGGTACACTATACGGAAAGCAGTGGCTACACGTCCGATCTCATACAGGACGTAGGACTGTCGTCGGCTTGGAGTATTGGGCTAGAGGGGCGCCCGCACAGAGCCTAGTCGCACGCGCCCACTTATTTACTGCAACCACATGACACATGTCCCCCGTAGCACGACTCTGACTCTCTCTATGCTGCAAAGTGGTTGGCTTGTCGACCATGAGTAGTAGTGTGCCGCTCTGTCACACCGTTACACTGTTACGAGGAGGAGTTTGGCAGCGCTATGTTAGACTGAACGCGTACGAACGAACTGGTAGGAACGAATGTAAGGATGTCATTGAACACAGTGCTATAGGTTCTCGTCGGAGAACCAAGAACACCATTTTCGAACTTCAGGCACATAGTTCAAGTAGTTTAGTTGCTTTCGTTTAGTGCTACATACGTAAGTACTCCAGTAGTGTACTGTCATGTAGTACCCGTTGTCGTCAGGGTGGCGGTCAGTACCAGGCCAAGCTTGCGCTAGCTTATCGCTACCACCCTAAGGTGATTGGGAAAGATAGCTCTAATTAGCTAATTAGCTGTCGTCGGTCTGCAGAACAGACGGACGGAGGGCAAGACGGCAAACAAACGAAAAAACAAGAGCTAGACACGGCCACAACAATCAGCCTAACACAACTGACACGTGACGCCCCCTCTTCGTCGATGGAACCACTGTGCAAGATTTGCCGCCTCACAAACACCACAGCCATCACCGCCAAAGACAACAACGACAACAGCAATAGCAGCAATAACAGCGCAAGAAACAATAAAAACAACACCAGCAACAATAAGACAAACAACAATAGCAGCAACAACAATAACAACAACAACATCAGCAACAGCTGCTGTTTCAGGGTCTACAATCGAAACACGGTCGAGTCAATCGAACTACGACAAGTGAATCTATGTTGTTGTTGTTGTTGTTGCTTGAATGACGCATGTGCATCATACATGCCCGAAATCTCTCCGAAACAAACATGGATCTATTATGCATGGATGGGCCAATCTCGGAGCGTCGACAAAGCGAGCAGTATTCTACCACATATATATATATATATATATATATATATATATATATATATATATGTGATTGATGGGTTTATTCGCTTGATAAGTGTGTGTACACATATCACGCTTTTATATCAGGGGGGCGCATAACGCTGCAGCCATTAATGACCTATAATGTAGTCCTCTGTTCTCTTGCCCTTGTGTGTTGAGCACCTTCCCTCGGGATATATATATATATATATATAGATAGACATAGATGTATATAGATATATATAAGAGTCGAGCACAGATCGCTCTGATGCGTCGTCTGATGCACCTCAATGTCGTTGTCAGACTACGCTAAACCCTCTCAGTAAACCCTCGCAGTATTCGTCCACACCTACATCCACACCCTCAGGCTCGGAAGTGCGCGACATTTTTCCATCGAGCAGTTTCCTGTACTGCAAATAGTACACGAACTCAATCAGTCAGAGTCGCCCAGGACCACGAAGCTCACCTTGTGTTGTTGGCGTCGTTGTCGTCGCCGAACGTAGCCAGAGCACGCGCTCCAGACACTTGGAATTCACGTCGTCGTCGTCGCCGTTGTTGCTGTTATTGTTGTTGTTGTGGTTGTTGTCGTCGTCGTCGTTGGTGTTGTTTATGCTGCTCTTGTCCTTTTCTGCTTCCCGTTATTCTGCACTTGTTGTTGTTGGTGTTGTTGTTGTTGTTGTGTTCTTCTTGTACGGTTTTTTCTTCTTTCGCTCGCTTAATAGAGCCAAAATGGAACTCACATCGGCAAACACCGTTTTTAAATCCAGATCGATCTGCCGTTCGATTGAGACTAAAGTATTGTACACGTTGTTGCTGTCGTTGTTGTTGTTGTTGTTATTGCTATTGTTCATCGGTCAGTCGTCGTTGTTGTTGTTGTTGATGCTATTGTTGTCGTTTGCTTTGTTGTTGTTGTTGTTGATGCTATTGTTGTCGTGATCACTGTTACTGTTGATGCTGCTGCTGTTGTTGTTGTTGTTGATGCTGTTGCTGTCAGAACAGATATCTAGAATACACAACGACGAACACACAACGTACACAAAAAAATTAATCACTCGCACGCCGAAAACCAACTAGTGCAGACGACTGATTGAGATTGCTGTGGAACAACAAGTGGCAAGTAGCAAAAAAGAAGAACTGACGTAATTTGACAGCTCGAACACTGACAGACGAGGCGCGAGGCGAAACTGTATCGGCAGTGGTCGAGGGAGAGAGACTACAAACATTTGGTCAGTCAACATTTAGCGTTTGGCAGCCGGATGAGCAATCGTAGCATCGGTAGAGGCAGCGGTAGCGGCCAACGGAGACACGTAAATGGAGGACGAAGAAGAAGATAGATGAAACAGCCACAGTCGGTAGAACAGTCGGTTAGCAGGAGACTGACTCTACTGCTACCGGCTGCAAGTCAAGCAGAAGAACAGCAGAACGGCACTAACCCAACCTCCGCCGCGGTAGATGATCGATGCAGAAACAGGCAGCAATATCTCGTGCGACCCTCGTCGATCCGGCACCTCGAACGCACAGAACGATCCGTACATACGGCGAGGCTAACCGAGACAATATCTCGAAAAATAGCGCGAGATAGAGAGACTGAGAGAAAGGGATATATACATAGATCGAAATTGGATGGATGAAGAAGTCGAAGACGAAAAAGAACAAGAAGCGAAAAAAATGAGTACAAAGCAGAATAGCAAAAACAACAATAACAACAACAACAATGCTGATGATGAAATCGACGTCGTTCGTTGCCTCTCTACCACCGCAGTGGCAGCAGCAGCGGCAGCAGCGGCAGCAACAACAACAGCAGCAACAACAACAATAGCAGTAACAACAACAGCAACAACAATAGCAGTAACAACAACAGCAACAGCAATAACAACAACAACAACAAAGACAACACCCACAACGCTAACACCATCAACAAATAGCCTACTATCATTCACATTCATATCTAACCATCCATCCGGCAGCCACACGAACATGAGCCAGCATGAGACAGAGAACAGAACCAAACGAGTGCAGCATACCAATCTACTATTACTACTACTACTACTATCATGACAGATCATGACAGAATGTCAACTTTTTCGATCCGAGTATGTACTATCCTCCCTCTCCTCCTCTTCATCAAGTCACCATCAACACCCCCTTCCCACCAACATAATCCTTATATCAACATCTCACATTAAACACATTCCACAGCAAATTAACAATGATGATCGTGGTCCACGACTACACCTGACAACGTCAAGTGCGGACTGTCAACAATATATATATATATATACATAATATATATATATATATATATATATATATATATATATATATATCAGAATAGCAAAAACTTGCACAATACAGTCTGCCCGCGCACTTGTCCATTTGCACCACAAGTATTGAGCGACTTGTTGTTAACGTGTGACGGACTACTCCGATTACAGCCGAACAAAGAACAACAACAACAACAACAAAAACAACATGAAAACCAAGCAACCATCGATGCGATACAAAAAACGACGAACAACGCTAAATAAATAAAACCGGCAGTGTGCACACTTTACCTTTGCTGTGTTATAACACTAAAAATAGAGCGGCGGCGGCCGCAGCAGCTGCAGCAGCAGCAGCAGCAGGACCCCTACCAGCACAGTACTCTCAAGCGTCGACCTAGTACGGCCGATGAAAGAATCAAGGATGATTAATAATAAATAAGAGAACGTCGTTCGTCGTTCGACGAGTTAGCGAGTTCGAGCGAGAGCATTCGAGGATAGAGCACGGATGGACGCATTGCGGTGTGCCCCTCGCGCCCCTGGGGCCGCCGGCGACCGGCCGAATCAGCGGGCGGTCGGGCCGCTGGTCGTGGGGCAAGCAAACCGCTAATAAGCTAGAAAAGAGTCAAGCCCGGTGGCGTAGTGGCTTAAGTCTGCGTCTCGCAACCGGAGGAGACACATAGGTGCGCGGGTTCGAGCCCCACCGTTGCACATTTGTATTTATGGGGCAGGTCCGTCTATGAAGCAATGTGAAAAACAGTTCCGTGGACGTTAAATCGTGGCTGAGGGTCAGCCCGAAAACTTGACTTATTTACTTAGGCAAGAAAAGAATCATCGTCTCGGTGTTGGGCCGTAAATACAACGTTTGCTGTCGGGGGGCGAACAGGCGCCAACGTAGACACACAACGTGGTCAACACTAAATACTTGGAGTGATTTGGTTTTGGTTACTGCTGCTAGGTAGATAGATAGATAGATAGGTAGATAGGTTTTATTAGTCTCGTGAGTGGTTTACATTTGTAAACCAGAGGTTCACAGCTCCTCAAAGTTTCCATCAAAGTAAAGGCTAGTATGGAGTGTTTATATTGCATGTGTTTTTATAATTGCTGCTGCTGCTGCTGTTGTATGTGACGAATTGCTACATTAGCATGAACAGTTGTTAGTTTCAACTGTTTCAACGGTTTGTTTATTGACATTTCGTGTAAGAGAATTGTACACATCAATTTGAAGCTCCATTAAGCACATAGCTTGTTCGGAGCCCCTTCCTTGTATGAGATAACAATAATGTATAATTTTTATATGCCATTTTCACCTACTTACAATATATTGCAAGATGGTTGTATGTTTATATCACTTTTAACCAGATACCAAAGTTTCGAGATAATGCTCTTTGAGATTGCATTTGAATTTGAGCAGAGACTTTGTCTGCCTGACGGAGGCCGGTACTTTGTTCCAGTAGGAGGCCCCAATGTTTCAGATTGATAGCTTTGACTGGTTGGAGTTGGCGTGTGACAGAGTAAGCAAGTTTGATGCGTTACCCCTTGTAGATATGGGTGTTGCTGATGTTGCATGAGTATAGTAGCTTGATTTCAACTACGAAACAGTATTCTATGTCCTAAGTTTTGAGTTTACAACTACGAAACAGTATTCTATGTTCTAAGTTTTGGGAACGGCAAAATGCTAATGTTTTTGTAGTGCGGTTGCACTGAGTCTCGCATACAGAGGTCCAGAGTTGTTCTCAGTGCTCGTAGATTGGGCACCGACTCCATTTTTGGAGTCGGTAAGGCGACCTGATAAGACGCATCTGTGTTAAGCCATAAACTTCTACAGCGTAAGTCAGGTGACTATGGACGTAGGCAAAATACATCGCCATCAGGCAGTTATGGGGAAGAATTCGTCGAGCTCTGTATAGAGCCGCATTGCTGCCAGATATTTTCTTACGTATTTCTTTCGTTAATAAAGATGTTAAAGAGAAGTGGACCACCTATACTTCCCTTAGCCACTCCAACCGATACAATCCTTACATCCGAGAGTGCGTTGCCCACATGAACGACTTACCTCCTATTCGACATCAACGACCGCAGCCAAGACAAAAAAAATATCATCCGCTCCATATCGAGTTAACTTCTTAATTCAAATATTTACATCAACTGCATCAAATGCTTTTCTAAGATATATATGAACACGCCGGCGACTGTCTTTTTTAACATTAGGTTTCTGCGAACCTCTTCAAGCAAATCCATGATTTTCGGCTCTTGAATCTTGCAGAATCCTTCCAACCTCAGGTTACTCACGAACACAGAATTCAGAGAACCGCACTTAATGAACCACGAGAGACAACTGGAGTAATTGTTGACGACCACATTGGTAAATTACATTCGCCAACGACTGTAAATACTTACCGTATCGAAGTGAATTGCTGGTATCACTGTCTTAGATAGAAGTACTCTAGCGCCAAACTTTGGTTTCCTCGAAAGGTGTACTTCGCTTGTCAATGCGGGTGAGAAGTCGCGTTTGTGTTCCTGGCATCAGGCTGTACACCGGTTGTTAAGATTATTCGATTGAGGTTAAAGACGCCGCCGTGTACAGTACCTGAGGATGGGAAAATAATGCCGAATAAGTCCGACGAGAGATCGGAGACCTGGCTATTTTCGGTGCCTCTTACCTGTCTGATCTTGCATGTGACAATTGCCACGTCTATATATATATATATATATATATATATATATATATATATAGGATTTCCCAGAAAGATTTCGGGAGCGATATAAGGAATTGTAGGGCTCGTTAAAGTAAATATTTTTTCTAAGAAGTCTTGTTTTGGAGTGAGAGTGATATTACTAAAAAAACGTGACACTGGTGTTTTTGTCCGACATAGGAGCCAAAATGTGCAATTGCGAGATAACCAGAGAAACTAGGTACTGTTCGTGACAAAATTTTGTTTTTTCTGAAGTATACATAACGTTGACCAGAAGATGCGACATGCTCGTTAAGAAGAGAATTCACAAAAAAATGAAGTTATTTTATTTGCTTTCACACTCAACATCTAAAAATCATAACCCGACGACCATTCACAGCGCTCAAAACAAACACATTCAGGCAAATGCGTATTTCATGTAAATCATTTCTCTAAAATTATCGCCGAATGTAATTTGTAATTAGAAAAATTCGCAATATACATATGTTTGCGTTTTCACGGCGTTTGCAGCAACTGTTGCGGTTAGGCATATGCACGGGCCTATGGGAAAAGGCACGGCTGGAGCTAATATCCATAACAAAGTTTTCTCCAGACAAACTGGTGTAATGCAGGACTAAGTTGAGTGTGACCTTTATTCTTGACAATAAAAATGCTTTCAATTGTATTTATTGAAATTCAGTAAATAATTCGTTGGAGCACATCTCAATATGCCCGTACCTAGAATCAAAAACATTTTTAAGGAGGTTGTTTTAAAAAATACCTTGAATGAACATTTCTGTACATGCTATATGCGAATTGGTTGGACACCTCTCAGACCAAGACAACACCTTCTACGAAGACCTCTCTCAACAACGGCAGCAGTCCAAGTCCTGGCTAGAAAAATACAGCAATCCCTGGTGTACTGGGATGATACGGCACCCTCCGACGTCTACGTCCGCGCCACTACAACAGGCTACGCCGTAACTGACGAGAAATAACTCAAATTACGAACAAAATACGTCTACATTCATGCGTCTACCCGTTGGCATACGGTAGATCTGCAAGTCTAGTACGACTATTGACCCCGCCGTGTATCCAATCCTCTGGCGCAGCCAAACACGTCGCACGGCACCTTACAGCGCTATCTAGCGGCGTATAGGGAAGGGAATACCTCTCCAACACTTTTCTAAAGAGTTACCGACCTGATAGGGGATACAAGGCATCGATGTTAATGTTATGGGTCAAATGTAGGCGCTCTTTAAGATATGTCTGCCTCCGTTTATAGGTTAACAGATATTGGGTTTTCGTGTTTAAGTTTTAGTTAAGCAGTTATTACTGACAGAGTTTCACGCGCAACCGTAGGCCAACGAGGTGAACATAAATGGGCATTGGCCAGTGGCCAAATGTTGCACTAGAAGTAATGCAACTTTACTGGGGCGCGTAGCGGGTCAGAGAAAGGCACTACGAGCTCGGGTAGCCAGTTCACTAGCGACATGCATAGATGACTGCATACGTTATCCGGCTTACTAATAAAATGCAAAGTTTACATTCGGTGCATATACTAACAACCCAAATAAAGCATGTTTGATACACCTACTTGTTTTACTTTTGGCTTAAATCGCGGTCAGATCAGCCTTGCATAGTTCCCTTGTGGTTACAGAAAGGTTACGTCGCCTATAGCGCTCGCATTGGTTAGAAGCTCTGACTCCTTTCTCATAACATACAGATGTCGCTATATTACTCTGCTTCTATGTACGTCTCCGTAGTATAAATAGCGCAAGTTTTTTCTGGTGTTTGTTTTAGATATATCTGTCATTTTTATCGTAAAATATAGCAGCCATGGTTATGGCTAGTCCGATTTGTTATAAACAACTGCAGTGCAACCTGATCCTCAAAGAAGCACTCACCGTTTCAGCCTTACGATGGAACTGATACCTCATTGGAAAACTGAGCCGTGTTTCGCAAACTTACTCTGCTTCTAAGTACAATATCTGTAAGGACAAGAGCTATAGCTGATTCATGCTAACAATTTGACCCTACGGATCGGCCTTAGTCTGTTGCTAGTCTTCATAAGAACACACAACTCTCCCATTTTCTTTTCTATGCACTGTTGTCTTCCGTTTCTGGCAAGACATAAGATCACCGCAAGTCAATTTATGTGACCGGTTCCAGCCTCCAATTTTGCCATAATGATGATTCCCCACCCTTAGATTAAGTTGTGATACTGGCTTTTGCAAAAAAAGATTTTCTAAATTCCCTTAGTAGACATTTCCTCCAATATCTGGTTTTCTAGAACCCTCAGCAACATACAATCGCGTTCGGCCCTTTATACTGTTTTACTGGCCATTGCTCATTATATGTAGTATTCTCTCCAACTATAATTACACGTTGTCAATTAATCTTATCAACGAATTGTAACCGTTTTTCTCTGATAATTAGTTAGTAGAGAAAAAGAAAGTTCTCACTATCCTGTTTTGTGTATTGTTGGGATCGCTATTTGCCATCAAATTAACTTACATTAAACCTAATGCACGCATTTCCTCGATTGATCATTTATACTATCAATTACAAACGGATACCTCAAGTAAAATTTGGTGCTGTTCAGCGCGGGCCCCCTTCACCTGTAGTAGTAAAGATACTTCAGAATATCTAGGTCCTGATTACCCTTGGCTGCGTTGGCTGGCCATCTTCTTTGTGCACGGGTGATGGTTGGCATATTCCGCAATTCCTTTTTTGCTACTGGGTTTAACTTGACTATGTTTGCTACGTTATTACGATAACCATAACTTCAGCAACGCTAAAGCGCCTGCGGAACACTGAACCGTTTCGCTCCAATGATTGACTGAGGACAAACCAGTCGGCAGCACAGTTGATGTGGCTACAGTTTGGTTGTACCCTGGGCCTCTGTGCAAACAAGTTTTCGATCATGCCAGCAAATACGTTATTATTGCCTGGAATGATCCAGAACCCTATGCTACTACCTCACGTCGTTGCTGGTTCATTATCCGTATTCTGCACCACCACCGGAACTGAAACGTTATCCGTTTCCTTAAGCTCTTATAAGGCTATTGTTGTTTGACAACTGACTATATAATCCGTTCTGTCAATTTCATCGTAGTACGGCCAAATTTTGTAGGCATAATCTTCCTTGGGAACTGATATTACATCGTATTATGTCAATTAAACACCCTTAACAGTAACCGTCTTCTATAGTTGTATTGTTATTTCTGTAGTCATTACTAGTATTTTTAGCATGGTATGGGGGTATCGTCAAAATATGACCTTGCTGTATTCTATAGTTTACATTATAATTCGCTTATATTGCTGGTACATGGCTCAATGCTCTACCGAGTGCTTCCGTTGGAACCCTCTTAAAGGATTTTGTCGTCAGGATCTGCGTTGGTCTTCGCCTTGGGATCCCTCTCGTCGAAGAACATGAATGCAGCTGGGGCAAGAACGTCTCACCTCTAGGTCACCAAGGCTTATCCTGCATCCGCAGGTTAGGCCGTAGGACGAGGCACGCTGCTTTGAATGATACCCTAGCCCGTGCCCTAAAAACTTCTGGCTACCTTTGTGTTCTCGAGCCCGCAGGTTTATATACAGGCGACTCCCGTCGACCTGATGGGATGACCCTAACAGCCTTTGAGGGTGGGAAGACACTCGCCTGGAACACTACCGTGACTGACTCTTTAGCACCTTCAATGGTCAGTCGCGGCGCTACTCAGGCTGGTTATGCTGTTTCGCAGGTGGAAAGAAATAAGTGTCGGAAGTATGCATCTATCGGAGACTCTATGGATTTTTTACCATTTGCCTTTGGTACCTTAGGGGGCCCAGGTAAAATTACTGAAGGAGTTATTGCTAAGATATGCAAGCGTTTCAGATTGGCCACGCGGAACCTACGCGCTGGTTAATTTTTCCAGCAAAGACTGTCATTGTACAACGCGGATAACGCCATGGCGGTGCTTGGCAACTTGTCCAGGTGGTCGGCACCAGGCCTGGAGCTTGGGCAATTGCTTTACACCACGTTATAAGTTAAATAAAATCTGCTCTCTTAAAAAAATATTTTATATATTTATATCTTTGTTAACGTACAAGTTGAAAGCTTATTTAGAACAGTGCTAAAGATAGAAATATTTGGATTTATGCAAATCTATATAGACATGCAACAATATAAGCACCTGCTATCGTTAGCTAAAGGGCGGTTCTATCTCGAATGCATACATCAATACGTATGCCAGCATAAAAAATACATTTATCGTATTCGTACTCTTGCAGATTCGTAAATACTATACGCTGCATATTAACGTCGTGGAACCTAATTAGCCTATGGCAATTGTTCGACAGAATTCTTATTTATCTGCATAAAAAGTATATATATATATATAATGTGACATTCGCGGAGAGCGACGAGTGTCTAGCGAGTATATATATATATATATATATAAAATTTCAGCCATTTCTGCACATAGAAAGCACTGTACTTGTTAGCCGTGCGAACACGATTCTACTGGCAGGCTAGTTTCATTAGTGGGCACCAACACGAAATCCTTAAAATGATCAAAGCGCAGAGACTATATTTTTGATATGATGATCACATATTTTTTGTCCCTAGTTTATCTTTGCTAATGTCACATCTTTTAGCAGTTTCAGATTACATTCGGCACTCGAAGCGTTGTTGCATATGTCACTCAGTATCTAATCCCACAGCGAACAAGAAGCTGCCTGCGGCGTGTTTGCGCTCTCGCATGAGCGTAACTTTATTTTACTATGTGCGATACACCGTTCTCGCCGCCATTTGCCCCTGAATGCATTTTCATCAACTTCTCCTAAACTAATACATCTAGCCCTCACCAGGTAGTGTTTCCCTGTACACTTAAAAATTAGCAACGATACTGCTACTTAGCTGTGACGGTTGCGAGACCAGAGCTGTTTTTATGTGTGTATATACACGGAATCGAACCAATCGTGATAAGTCTTATGCTGCTTTGTGCCACCGTGCGACGCATTTTTCTCCTATGGCTTTCTATCGATAACAGAGCTGACCTGTTGGCCTGAAATAGACAACGCGATTACTCTTTCGTGTTCAGAGTTTGCGGTCACTCTCAATTGCCGGTTCCGTCACCGGAGCCGTTGTTGCCGCTGCTGTGGCAAAATCTCAAGCCTAAATTCCCCCAATTTAGTGCCGACTAGAGAGTATCATCATATGGCTTCAAACTACCAGAGGGAATTATCAGATATGCTGCGTCAGCCCTCGCAGGACGCCGTCAGCAAGACCGTTAGAAATCAGATAAGCCATGGCATCTTGCCCCTAGACATTTGTCACAGTTTCGTTGTTGTCATTGTTGTTGTCGTCGTCGTTGTCGAGGTTATTGTTATGATCACTCTTGATGTTTGTGTTGAAAGTGTGCCGTTAACGTTGCTGCTACAGTATCTGTAATTGATTCACCGTTTGTCTCCTGCACTAGCGGTCGACCTCTCCAAACACGATATCGAGTGTTCCGATAATAGCTACAATATCGGCAAGCATTGCATTCTTCCCGATGTAGTCCAGTGCGCTAAGGTGTGCAAATCCGGGCGCTTTGATCTTGCAGCGATACGGTTTGCTGGTACCGTCTGAAATCATGTACAGCCCGAACTCGCCTTTCGGCGCCTCCACGGCCGTATAGGTGGCCCCCGGCGGCACCTGGTAGCCCTCGGTGAACAGTTTGAAGTGGTGGATGAGAGCCTCCATCGACGTCTTCATCTCCTCCCGACTTGGTGGACAAACCTGAAATCACATACGTATTGATAGATGTCGATTTATACTAAAGTTTCGGTATTCAAGTAAATGCACTTCGACGACACAATAATTCTTCTTATTATTTAATTATTCAGGTTTGTTGATGTGCCCAACAAGTAAGCACATGTCACCTTTCATTGAAATACATATATGTACAAATCATAGACGCAATGAGCACACGGCACAATATGTACAAGTTGTGCGGGAATGTGTATATATATATATATATATATATTACACCAGCGCGAAGAGAAAGACAAATTACGGCCCTGACGTCTGATCTCACTTGACGTTCCCATTTCATATGTAATATAATACGAAAGCATTTCCCCACTGAGCTGAGAGGGGCTGTACGAAATCTCACAATAGTGAACGCATCGCATGGATTAGTTTGTTAGCTAGATTACGAACTGCCTAAACACTCTTCTTCTAAACAACGACACTTTTCTGAGAAGGCTACACTGATTTTTGGTATATTCACTATAAGTTACCGTTGAAACCAACAAAAAACAATTAACGGTGAAAAACACTGCCAGCAGTTTAATAAATTGAAGCAAGCTATCGTAAAGAAGCGAACATCTACGGGACATTGCATTAAGTTGGATCTATATTTCCGTAAGACTTAACATGCGTTCCATTCGCTTCAGAATATTTTAAGAGATGAGTATATCGAATGTTTGAAGGCTATCCTGACTACATCGTTACATCAGAAACATAAGAAATTCTGAAAGAATTTAATCTCTTCATTTAGAGTGTTGAACACATGTTACGGAAGTAAATAGACGCCGTGCGATTATATTGAGCACCATGCAATATAAACCAATGATTGAACTGACATCGCATTTGTGAAACAAACATTTCTGGATTTGTCTTAAGAGCCTTCTGACAGAACTTTGACTCTGACTTCCCAATACAAACAGATAAATGTTTAGCATCTAGTGCGTTGGCCGGAATACAAACCTTATTGTCGTCGGTGCGGACCTCGCCGCTAGGCATCTTGTTTAGACACTGTTCTATGATGCGAAGCGATTGGCGCATCTCCTCAAGGCGAATGAGATATCGATCGTAGCAGTCTCCCCGAGTACCCACTGGCACATCGAAGTCGAAGTCCTCGTAATCATCATACGGCTGCGTTTTGCGCAAATCCCACTTGATTCCTACCACATGCAAAGTATATAGTACAAATAAATCGCCATTTAATATATAGTTTTATATTAAAGACGCATATGCATATCTAACCTAGGCAAGGTTTCGAAGGAAACTTTAGAAGTTGCGTCGGTTGCATAAGCGTGTTTTCCGTATATATATATATATATATATATATATATATATATATATATATATATATATATATATATACATATATATATATACATTTGGATACACAAGTCTTAATGTTGCACCCTATTTTTTATGTTTTTATATATAGATAAACATACCTCGCAGAACACCACAGGATACCAGTAAAATACCATACCAGTAAAATAATAAAAATCAATTTTTTGACACAAGCTAAAGAAGCAGATGTTTGCCTGTGTTTAGCAACCAAATGAGACTGCAAAAAGGCATTAATTCAGTTCGTAAAGTATCGTGCTCCTTGGGACTTGATAGTAGTGGAATAGAAAATGCCCTGGGTATTTTGATCGTGAGGCTAGACTACACACACAGTTATATAGTCGCCGAAGGACGTAAAGGATCCATATGATCGCGTGCGTTTTGCTTCTGCGTCTATGTATCTAATCATCCGCGAATAGACGATGACGCTGAGTGTCCTGTCCAGTCATGTTAAATATGTTTACTAACCTGACCCTCGAAGCATGACGCCCGAGCAGCCCCAGTTTAGAGCATCTTTCGCGCTGATTACACCAACGTCTATTGTACGCTGTCGCCAGATGCGGTTCTGCGTGAGCAGATCTTCGACTTCGTCCATACGCTCACCGTACTGTTTACACCAATTGAAGATGTCCTCCATGAGACCGAGTGGCAAATCCTGATTGACACCGCCTGGGCGGATATACGCTGCGTGCATACGAGCGCCTGAAAGATATCATGTCCGAACAACCAATATTTAAACGCTGCTGCTGTTGTTGTTGCAGTTGTCTTGTTTGTTTGTTGTGTTTCCGTTACTTTTCATCTCAGTTAGACCTAACTGACAAACCGCGCGGGAACACTACCTTCTAGCCGATTCACCCGCGGCTGGCCGTAACAAATTGACGTACAACATTTTCCTCATTGGTCATCCCGGCGATATATGTATGAGAAGAAGTCTCGTAACAATGAAATACCCGCCCTCATATTACCGCCTCCATCTATCATTGTGGAGCCGACGACTGCCCACGACTACTCTCATGCATATCTAAACAAAACGTATGCATCTAAACAAGTTTAACGCAAAGATTATTAACGACAAATCTGGTATAGGAAAAACTTAAATTTTAGCAAAAGATTATTAGTAAAGTGATGGTTGTAAAGTGTGTCCACACAAATCTACACGCGATGTGAAATGTTGTTGTCTGCAATAATACAAGCCCCTTAATTTTCTATTATTCGTTTAACGCTTTCGGGCGTTGTTGAATATATATATATATATATATATATATATATATATCCGCTTGTATAGAGGCTTATAAATTTTAAATAGATAAACAACATTATAGACATATTTACGTGATGATATACAAACAGGAGTGTCAACATTATATGTTGTCTTGGACGTAGGTATGGATAACAGCCATGTCTGCAGTTAGTCTGGATGTTGAAGAAATACTTGACAATAAGGAAACATTGAACATGCGCAGAGCATAGCTTCTTCTAGTGACTCGGGTGCAGACAATACATAATGATATACTTATTATACATATATGAACGCTTACATATGTACGTAGATGTGTGAACGTCTAGGAACGACTAGAGATTTCGAATTAGAGTAACTGTCTAAGCGTTAGGATACGATAGAGTGCAGAAAAGAAATGCCGCCGAAATTACGAAGCTAAGACACCGTCCCAATGGAAGAAATAATAATAAACTGAACTGAACTGAACACTTGTCAAGTGAATAAAAATCAATCATAGATAAACACACACACACAGACACATACCTGAAGCTCGCTCATAGAACTCCATCAGCTTTTCGCGCTCTTCAAAGAGCCAGAAAAAGGGTGTGATACCGCCAATGTCAAGGCAGTGCGTGGTGATGCCCATAATATGGTTAAGGATGCGCGTAATTTCGGCAAACATCACGCGAATATACTTGGCGCGTTTCGGTACCTCGATGTTGAGCAATTTCTCGACGGCCAGAGAGTAGCACTGCTCGTTGCACATCATCGACACATAGTCGAGCCGATCCATATAGGGCAACGCTTGTGTGTACGTCTTGTACTCCATCAGCTTTTCGGTGCCCCGATGCAGCAGGCCGATGTGCGGGTCGCACCGCAGCACCGTTTCGCCATCCAGCTCCAGAACCTACAGTCATACAACGCGTCGCCATACAAAAACCCCAGCAGGAGCAGCAACAGCCATATATTAGAAGCCGTCAAATTCGTTCCTCCGTCATGAAGACTTACGATATATATATATATATATATATATATATATATATATATATATATATATATATATATAGGATTTGTGTATATGTGCCTAACTAGCCATCCGCCAAGCAAACAGACCATAAATGATTTTTTTTTAAATTTCTAGTGTCAGTATTATCCGAACAAGACATGAACTTTAGGGCATATGGAGCGTCGATATATTAGATCATTTATGTTGATATCGAAGAAGTAACCCCCCTGGTAAGTTCGTCCCTAATTTAAAGGGAAATTCCGCTTTTTGCCGGTAAGGCAAACAGATGCTAAGCCAGCAGAACTACTGTCTACCCTCTACCAAACAGTTACATTATTTGTGTTAGCCCACCCTTTGGCTTGCAATATGAGAAATCTGTAACCATATGCAGTCGTATGTGGTGTGTCGCTGGTCATCGCTTTAAGAAGATCCGCGGATATTCAAAGCTATAATGCTACGAGCTCAAGATGAGACAGCGATGAGTCAACAAATGTCGCCATCCGTAAGACGGATACATTGAAGTAAGTAATTAAGTATTACTGATTATTGACAAAGTGAATAAATTCCACGTTTGACAATTAACCAATTATTGACGTTATAGTAGTCGACAAGAGCGAACCAAAATTGTGGGCACCTATATATATATATATATATATATAAAATATTGTGATGATTTAATAATCATTTACAATACGTTTGCACACTCGGCAGTGCTAAGCTTCTATATATATATATATATATATATATATATATAGAATAGCTCACTTAACGATATATATATATATATATATATATATCGTTAAGTGAGCTATTCTGTCCCTCTTTCTCTGTTAGACGGCCACGCCATCGTCGTAAATCAAAAGCTGTTGTGAGGGATCCCAAATCATTCTCTATCAAAATTCATTGTAAAGGCGAAGCGAACGTACGAGTCGCAGCACTCCATGAGCCGCCGGGTGTTGCGGCCCAAAGTTAAGCTGCATGTTCTTGACTTTCTTCTCTCGGGAAGTTGTTTCACTGGGTCGACGCAAGGGGTCGTACAACAAGCTTTCGTCGATTTCCGGAATTGGAACCAATATCTTCCCGGTGTACTGTCGCAGGAACTCGGCATCGGCATACCATCGAGCCCCCCTTAAAGCAGAACAACAGAATAAGAAAATGCACACATTTTCGTTTTATTTATTCTTATGTAGGTATACCTTATAGAAAAAGCCCTAGGACCAAATGACTCGATAAAGAACAAAAAGAAGACGAAATGTCTTCTTTCCGTGGAGACAAAGCGCGATCATCCCAACTCCACCTGATAGATGCCTACATTTTGCAACACATACGGGCACATACACACAAGTCTAAAACGACGAATGCTATATATATATATATATATATATATATATACATATATAAGTGCACGGTGAACAATATGTCTAGACAAAATCTCCCATCACTTGTTTTTCTCCTCCCACAATAGCATCTCTCAAGTTTGCAACAAACAAAGTCTAATTCATTAAAGTAGGCCGTTTCTGCAACGGGAGCATCCACAGGGCAATTCGCGTGTTGCGTTTATTTTGTCACTCCAACACTTATGTGTATGTGTTATATATAACATTCGTTTATACTGAGATATGTTTACATATACATGTGATTCAATCTGGTGTACATCCTCAATGAGTAAAGAATCGAATCGGACTCCATACTGTTCTTTTGTACAACTTCCAGTGAGGATTAAGCGCACAAGAGTTTTCGATTGAACATTGTAGATTAAGCCCCATCCTTGCGAAGTATGTATGAACGGTGCAGAAACTTTCGAACTGGACACTTCAATGTTGAACGACGAACACCGTGAAGGACGTCCCAAAAACAGGAACGGACGACGCGAATGTGGCTCGTGCAAAGGCTGTGATTGGCAAAAACTCAAACAAAACCAATGCAACACTGCAGGAGGATTTTGGGCTTGAAGACCAAATCCCTTCATAAGTTGTTCTCTTTAAAGAAATACGACGAAGACGTTTCAATTTACGCGAATCTGTGTCTTAGGGCCATCAAGGTGAAACTAGAAAACATCGAAAAACGCAATATGAAGGTGTAAAAACAATAAGAGTACATGTTACTATATATATATATATATAGATTATTTTTTACTGAGATGCATGTATATACAAATGTTTTCAAGCTGACGATCGTCGTTACCGGGGTGTCTATTCCTGGATTTCGAGTGGAATATTCATCATGTGTACGCGATACGCCGTTTGGCGTTTCGTTTTGAGCATGCACTGTGGTCTCGCTGTAGCGGGAACCATTTTCGAAAATCGAGCCTGATTACATTTAAACGGAGTATGAACAATCTTTAAGGTATTGAACTATAAACAATGTTCAAGACCTGTAATCACGGTTTTTAAAGGCTCGCTTTGATTTCACCGTTGTACATATATACGTAATACTAATATACTGTGATCCAACACTTGTAGTACATTAGTACATTATTTTCAATTATAGCTTGTACGCCTACAAATAGGGACCATATATAAATATTCGGTTTGTAATAATATTAATTATTATTAGCATCCAAATCTGCTATATAATGTCCATATATTTTTGTATTAATATAACATACATATTTATTTAACATATATTCAGTACAAAACATGTCTCGACGTTAGCAATGGGCCTTAAGGCGTGTGGCACGGACCGGGGATTTCGGCCGGTGAGATTATTTGTATGTCATAATTAGTATTCCCTAATAATCATGTCGGACTTTGGATCTACAGGATTTATGCAGATTAACCAGTATGACTTTTATTCACCTTAGTTGCTAGAGAAAGTAGCCCATAGTTACTATTAGTTGATCGATATCTTCAATCGAGTTTAGGTTTTTATTTAAATGATTATTTTAGTATTTTTTTATTTTTAGAAATATACGTGGCAGCGTGTGTCAATAGCTGACGACGCCGTGGCGTTACCACTCTTATTGCAGTAGATTTGTTGCAGCTAGACGAAGCTAGACGAGCCAAGGAAAAACAAATCTTAAAAGAAATACGTTGTGATTAAAGGATGTTAGAAATCATTTACTAGTCTAGTTAGAAATCATTCATCCACAGTCAGCGACCGACGCCGACAGCAGAAACGAGGAACCGATTGAAAATAAACAGGGTCACCTCTTGAACAGCAGCAGCAGCAGCCGCAACCACCACTAGCAACAATCAAAACAAAAACGAGAACAGAAGCAAACGCTTCCCTCCTTTCCAGTAACTTTTCCACCTCTACGTCAACTACTACTAACGATTTCGAGCGACTCGCAGGAGACCTTCTTTTAGTGTCTTGAGACTCTTAGTTGACTTTCTTCTGTCTATTTTGCCAGTCAAACGTAACGTCATGTCACCACGTAACTATACGACTAAAATGTTGTTGTTGTTGTTGTTGTGACAATCGTTGGGCTTGTCGTTCCATTGTTGTTGGTTATTCTTGCTCCATTGTTGTTGGCTATTATTATTATGGTGATGACGCTGCTGCTGCGGCTGCTGTTGTCTCTAACGTCTCGCAAGACTTCCGTTTAGATGAACTGCCAATGGGAAGATAAGGCAGGAAAGCTACAACTTCGCTCTGCTCAGCCGGTATCGAGGCACCGACCGATTAAGATGACGGTCGCAATTCGCCCAGTCGAATCTACTCGACCGGTCGATAGCAAATAACATCAATGTATCGTCAAGCTATCATGTATCTCATCGCACAACAATTCATACTGACATGTACAGCAACAGCAGCAGCAGCAACAACAACAACAACAACAACAACAACAGCAGCAGCAGCAGCAACAACAACGACGACGACACAACACATAGCAATCATTTTTTGTGCGCTTCGTAACGAAATAGTAGTAGTAGTCTCAGTTCAACACACAGGTAACCAAACTGAGCTTGCAGATAAATAGAAACCACAGCCAATAGCAGTTTGTCAGCCACGATCTGGACACCCCATTAACATTACCTTTGAAAAACACTATAGATACTAGTCAAACGATGATACTGGCATGGATGAAGTGGAAGGACAGTAAACTTGACAAGGAATAAAAACAATTCTCATCATTATAACGACGACGACAACAACAACAACAACAACAACAACAACACCAACTACTACTACTTATAATAATTATAATAATAACAATAACAATACTTACTAATAATCATAACAATAATAAAACATTGATACTAGTCAAACGATGATACTGGCAGGATGAAGTGGAAGGACAGTAAACTTGACAAGAATAAAAACAATTCTCCTCATTATAACGACGACGACGACGACAACAACAACTACTACTAACTACTACTTATAATAATAACAATACTTACTAATAATCATAACAATAATAATAATACCTCCGAGTGAAGTAATGCGGGGCGCTCGACGCGATAGCCTTCTGCAGCAGGCCCGCCGCTGACCGAAATACGTTGGCCATTTCTTTTCGGTCGGTTGCTTGATCTCTCTCTCTGTGTGTTGTTGTCTTCACGCAGTAAGCAGCAGGTAAGTAGACGCACGAGTCGCGATGAGACGGAGAACGCACTTTCTTTTTCTCTCAGCAGGAGGGTACACACTATCACACCTATATATTACCTTTATATTTGTATTTGTATTTGTATATATATATATAGGGAGACACAGATGAGCCGAGCCGAGCCGGCCACGGATGCGAGCTTAACCGATGGTGATCGATTGAACACTCATGGTAACAAAGTAACTCTTTTAAGAATTCGATTCATCACACCACATCATGACGAATACACTAATCTGAGTAGGAGCTGTAACCCTTTGTAGATGCTGCAGCAGCAGCAGCAGCAACAGCAGTAGCAGCAGTTATAGGGTGGTGCAAGGTGCAAGAGGTCGACAGTTTCCGAACAAACGACAATACCTACAATAACAACTACAACAACAACAACAACAACAACAACGGCAAGAACCACCACAACAACAACAACCACCACCACCGTTACCACCACCCTAATCGGCTGAATGGGAGCAGAAGAAAAAGGTGTTGTTTTGTCCTACAGATGACTGATTGAGTGAACCGGGTGTCTGATAAATCTTCTATCTCTTATCTGCAGCCAGAGAAATATCAAGTATACATATGTGCTAGTGTCTCGTATCGACTACTGATGTTGTGTGTTATTGTTGTGATTATTTGTAGTCGGCTGCTACGACGACGGACGACGGGACAGAACGGTCGTCCTTTGCATTTATCGATCTGTCTGCACTGTGATGGTTCGTAGTGGTTGGCGGTGGTGGTCTGTCGTCTGTTCGCCCGCTAAAGGCTGAGCTAAGCAAACACCGTGCACTCACTCACACCCGATCAAGGCGCACCGCGCTAAGTTCTGAGAGAACGCGCGCGCCAGGGCGCGCGAAACTGCGAGACTAATAATAATAATAATAATAGTAATATTGTTTAATTGCTAAAAGTATTACTAATCTGCATACAAGTATCACAATTACTAGTACATTAATTCTATTTAATTGTATAATCATTATTCTTACTAGTCTATAATTAATAACAATAATATTAATAATTAGAGAATGAATAATATAATAGATAATACATAAGAGTAATAATAATATAATAATAATATAATAATAATAATAATAATAATAGGATTACCCGATCTAATGCAGGAAGATGCAAATAACCTGAACATTTTAGACGCTCCTGTGGCTCGAAGAAGGAGGCTCATCTGAGGATTGGTCCACGAGGGTTCAAGAAATCCACGTCCATGGTTCAAAAAAAAGAAAAGAAAGTTATTTTACGTACATATGGCATTAGATGTCCTTGGGACCCATCAGTAATAAACTGACTTTTTTTTAAATATTTAACTAGAGTGGTTCAAGAAGTACAGGAGGTCGACGCGGCCAGTTCCAGAGCTACCTGTCAAGGATCAAGAAGGCCATCAGCGATATCTGGGTACTGTGCGACTCTGGAGAAACGGACAACGTAGAGCATACTGTTCTGCGGTGTGATGCTCTCAGGGAAGCACGGGACGCAGCACCAACCGCTGTGAGGGGCCGACCCATCAAGGAGGTGGTCTCCCATATGATGACTTCGGCGGAGGCATGGAGGGAGGCGACGAACTTGTTCGACGCTGTTTTGACACTCAAGACAGCCAAGGAAACGACCAGGCGGGAAAGGTTTGAGCGGGTCTCTCGGGAGAGTGGTCGAGACGAGGAGCCGAGGGGGGGGGGAGGGGGTGGGGAGCAGCCAGGCCCTCATGGTCTCGACGCACCCTCACAGGACGGATTACAAAATGGCATCCCCCTATCCAACCGCAGGTAGACATGCGGGATGATAGTCAGGGATAGAGCTGATTGAAGGTAAACGGCAGAGACGCCTCTCCCACGGTTTCGATGTAATGCCAAAGTAATACCGAGCCTGGGGGGGTGGGGAGGAATCCGGGTTTAGTGGGTTTGCGAGTCTCACACTAGTCACGCAGGCTGCTAATGGCGCATGTGTATCATGCATTACCGAAACCTCCCAGAACAAAAAAAAAAAAGAAAAAAAAGGAGGTCGACGCGAGCCAGATGCTGTCTTTGTTTCAGGAGAAATGCGGCTTCCATTGTAGGCACCTAAAACTTTTTCGGGATGACCCTCAGCCAACATTCAACGTCCACGGGTTCACCTGCGTGTCTCCTCCGGTCGCGAGGTGCACGCGAATGCACCACGCCACCGGGCTTGGCCATTGTAGGCACCTGGGTTGAGCTAGTGAACAATGAAGGTCACGCAAACATTCACACCTCACAATTCTACTAACTTGCTATTAATAATAATAATTATTATTTTGAACCGGCGAAATAAATAAAATGATTGCACACATTAATAATAATAATAATAATAATAATAATAATGTTAATAAACAATAAACAGCGAACCCCATCAACCAAACCCCGATCATCCTCAAACCCGTCTTCCAACTAACATTAATTTCCGAAGTCTGTAGAAAATCAGTAAGATCGCTCCGCGGTCTACACATACATAAAACCCGTGTTCACGGAGGACAAACCCACACATATTCCTTTGACCGGCCACCCGATGACTCCGCTCCACATACTCCGACCCAGACAGACCCAGACCCCATTACCTCTGACAACGATTCAAAAATGTTTACCAGTCTCCTAGCTCGTGTTCGCAAAAGCACGAAGCTAGTTAGAATAATTCCGAGAGGAGTCAGGGAAATCTGTTGCGCAGCTTACGCGGAAGCCTTCTCTCACTTCAACTCGAGACTAGACTGCATCCTGGCACAGAATTAATGACTTTGCCGACACTCATGTTGCATATTCCAGAACTAAAAAGCAACGACATCACATTGTGCCAAATAATTAGGAAGAACATAACAGATTCGGAATGGAAAACGCTGGATAATCTTTATGATAGACCGCACCACAGCCTCACACAGTCGCGCAAGGACCACCTCACCGACCGCCAGATTGCCGCAAGGGCAGAACGCAAGTTAGCTGAGGGAGACATACGCTCCGCCGCATCCACTCTACTTTCGACAGAATCTTCCGATTGCCCGACGACCACACTCAGGAGCCTGGAAGCAAGCATCCCTTCCCTCCGTCTCACGTCAGAGACCTCCTTGATCAACTTTGAGCAATCTCCCGCGGAAGAACCTTTCATCGTTCCGGCACAGCTCGTAGTTAATGCGATTTGCTCCTTCACACTGGCATCTGGCCCTGGACTGGATGGATTACGTCCTCGACATCTGAGAAATATGCTGGACAGCACAATACCCTCTTCCGAAAGACTGCTAGCAGAACTGCGCTTCTTGACTAACTTGACCCTAAGTGGCAGGCTGCCAAGTTTTTGCCACCCAATCTTCTATAGGGCAGATCTGACAACCCTGAAGAAAAAAGACGGTTCCATTAGACCGATAGCGTGCGGCCTCATTTTATGTAGACTGGTTGCCAAGGTAGCGATTGTCATCACTAGGACGGCAATCGTGAAGGCGGTGACACCTTACCAGGTTGGCTTTTCGGTAAAAGGCGGAGCTGAAGCTGCAGCACACGCAACTCGGGCCTTCACGTAGGTAGGGCGGCCCCCACGAGTTCTGGTAAAACTAGATTTCCTAAAACGCCTTCAACACCATCCGACGCGATGTTATCCTTAAGAAAGTTATCGAGCCTGGTGCGTGGTGGCATGCGTGCGCCTCGCGACGGAGGAGACACATAGATGCGCGGGTTCGAGCCCCACCGTTGCACATTTGTATTTATGGGGGCCGTCTGTGAAGCAATGCGCAAAGCAGTCCCATGGACGTTAAATCTTGGCTGAGAGTCAGCCCCGACAAGATTTTTTTTTATCCTTAAGGAAGTTAAAACGAAAGTTTCACAAATGTTTCGCTTAGCGTGGCAGAGCTACGGCACGCCATCACTGCTGTCCTGGGGAGAGAGTGAGCCTCTTCTCTCAGCCAACGGAGTACAACAGGGAGATCCGATTGGACTCGCCTTATTTAGTTTAGGAATCTCAGGATTAGAGTCCACTAAATGTGTGGTACCTGGACGATGGTATACTAGGCGGCCCGGCGAACATAGTGGCCTCCGACATACGCGAAGTGTTACAGTTCACATAGGAGGGAGGCTTAACTCTTAACGCCTCTTACCTGACACAGTGTTAACGAGACCGTGATTGATATACAACTGGCGGTTGAACTTTATTTGAAACGCGTGAGCGGGCTCCTAGCTCGGATGCCCAGCCAAGTCGTTTAGGAACCGCGCTAAGTCTGGTGCGTTCGTTAAGTCTGAGGCAATCTAACATCTCTTTTCTTTTTCACTTGGAAATATAATCGATTACTATTGATATTTTTCAGTGGTTTTGATCTTCCTTCCGTATCACGTAGAACATTTTCGCGGAATATATTTGTTCCGATTTTTCCTTTGGTCGAATACGGCTCCGCCTTCGTTGTCTTGTTGTCGCTGAAGACTTCTTTGTGCGGCGGGCGGCTGCGGCGATGAAGGGTCAGCAGCGGGTCGTTCACTGGGTCTGCGCGGTGAAGACGGCGGCCGTGTAATGGGCTGTTGCCGGTCAGATGACATACTCTGTACCGAACGCATTGACACCTCGATAGCATTGGCGGTTGGGAGTGAGACTCTGGTTGACTGCCCTGTCGGAGCGATATTGTCAGGCCGTGCGCCACTCTGAGAACGAAGCTGAGAACACGCAGAATTGTTAGTTTGCCTCTCGACGGGTTTTCCCGGAACGGGAACTTGTATTAAATGTCGTCAGTTTCTCGTCAGTTCGCCACCATTTTGTATGCGAATGTGCGATATGTGCGCGGTTTAGTTTCAGCGATACAGCGGCCAAGAATCCACTCGTGGCTAAAGTCAGTCGGCGTATTCTGACCCATTGTCTGGAATGTATTGGTGATAGTTTCTTGGTTCTTTGGTTGTACGTTCGCTGTGCGGCTGCTTGTCGGTTTGCAATTATTTGGGTGACCTGACGGTGATTGGTGAGAACTCGTAACGTGATTTGTTTGCCATTTTGCACAAAATAGTTGGAATTCTCGAGCCATGTATCTAGGATCAGCGTCGGTGTGTATCTCACACGGTCGTCCGTGGCGACTGAAGTGTTCCACTGTTTTTTGATGATCTGAGCGGTAGTGGGGTCTTTGTTCAGCTCGTCCAGCTCGAAGTAATCACTGTAGCTATCCACTGTAACCCTGATAATAGTGCCCCTGCCAAACAAATATGTCCAGGTGTACTATCTGCCACGGTCTCTGTGGAATCGGCTTGTCCATCAACGGCTCAGCTCGTTGTTTGACGTGAAATGTCTGGCAGCGTCACAGCGAGTTACGTAGTTTTTCATGTCTTCTTTCATCCTTGGCCAGAACACTGTGTTCTTCGCTCTACGGCACATCGCATCGAACCCGAGATGTGATTTATGCGTTCGCTGGAGGAAACTCTGGTCTCAGACTCGGTGGAGAAACGACTGCGCTACCTTAGTAGACAACACCATTATCCACCACTGGCTCGTCTTTCTCCTGTGCAGGTTAACCGTTCTGAATCGCCTCGATAAGGATTTGCATTGGTGCGCTATTTGCTGTTGCAGTTTTGACCTGTTGCATCAGTGGGTCAGAGATACGATTAGTTGAGCTGTAATCGATCTGTTCAAGTTCCACTCTCCACACGTCATCGGGTTCGAACTTAGTATTCAGGGGGTGTCTACTTAATACATCGGCTACGAGGTTCGTCTTGCCAGGTATATACTTGACCATGAAATCGAACTTCAATAAATTTAACCGCATTCGTTGCAAACGTTTAGGGCATGCGTCGAGCGGTTTGGCGAATATACTTTCTAGTGGTCTGTGGTCTGTCTGTATTGTGACCGTCGGCATCCCGTAGATGTAGTGTTCGAACTTCTTGCATGCCGTCACTATGGCTAGACACTCCTTTTCGATCACTGCATAGTTTTTTTCGGTAGCGCTGAATGAGTGGGAGGTGTAAGTGCTATTGGCTTCCCGTCTTGAACAAGAACGCCGCCAGCGCCGTGTTCACTCGCGTCGGTTTGTATCACTATCGGTTTGGTTTTGTCGAAGAATGCGAGTGTCGGTGTTTCCGTCAGCTTCTTCTTGATCGAGTCGAACGCTGCTTGCTGCTGGCTCTGCCAGCTGAATTCGAACCGTTACTGCGTTAACCTTCTCAGAGGCTCTGATAGCTCATAGAGGTTGGGAATAAATGGGAGCGAATAGTTACACAGCCTAAAATTCTCATTATGCCCTTTACGTCCTTTGGTGGCGTCATCTCTTTGATCGCTTTTACTTTATCGGGGTCAACTTTTAATCCGTCTTTGCTTATGACATGACCCATACATTTTACATGTGGCATACCCATACGGAGCTTGCCCCTGTTGAAGCGTACTCCAACTTCTCGAGCGCGTTAAAATAGGGACTGCAAGTTCTTGTGGTGGTCCTCGATTGCTTCCACTTGTGTGCGTCCTTCACCCCATACAATTGTGTCATCTGCCACCACTGAGACATTTCTCAAGCCGTCATAAGCTTGCATTTGGACGTCTCTGATATTCTTCGGGCGCTGATGAGATTCCTGGGGAGACCCGGCAATGGCGGTATCTGCCGATTGGCTTCCAGAATGTTGTGTAGTCTTGGACTTTCCGGACTTAAGACCATCAGATAGAAGCTATCTCGCGCGTCGAGCACTGAAAATACCTTGGCTTTGTTTAGGCGGTTTAAAGTGTCGTTGAGTGTCGGCATCCGGTATCATGGTCTTTGAATTACTTTATTTAGTGCGTGTGGGTCGAGCACTAGCCTGAGTGTTCGGCCGGAACGGTCCACCGCCGCAAGATTCGATGCCCATTCAGTCGGATGGTTAACCTTGTCGATCACTTTTTGTTGTTCCAGTTCTTTTATGCGACGCACGATAACGTCTGTCAAGGCAACCGGGGGAGTTCTTAGAGGCTGCTGTACTGGACGTGCATCTTGGTTCACATGTATTTTCACCGGTTGCAAACCCAGTCCTTCGAACACGTCTTTGTATTGCTTGAGAAGTGTTTCCAGTCTGTCCTTGTCCTGCTCGATCACTGTGTTCACGCACTGCACTTCCCTCGACACTTGTATCAAATTGAGCTCCAAGCACGTGTTTGCGGAGAGGAGAGTTTCGACTACCTTGTCGATCACCTGGAATTTCACTTGTTTTTGTTCGGTGGCTGATAATGCTACAATTTCAACAGATCCCATCGTAATCGCCTTGTCATACATTTTCAAAGAGCGCGATCATTGTGGTAAATTTTCATATTTCCTTGCACCGCCTTCAGTCGGAAAAACTCGTTGTGACTCATCACGTCACATGTCGAGCCAGTCTCTAAGAGAACGCACAGCTGCGCATTTTGGTCAGCTCCGATATTTAGTGTTGCGAACAATTTCCGGTTAGGCACCTTACCGATCGTCTCAATGCGGTACGTGTCTCCTAAGTCACAGTCATCATTGTTGTCGTCGTGGGTTGCCTCCTTGTCATCTATTGCGCGAATGTTATGTCTCTGATGTCGGCCGTATCGTTGGCTACCTGCTGGCCTTGATCGACACACACGAGCGAAATGATTCAATCTTTGGCAGCTTTTGCAGCGCCTTCCGTTGGCTGGACATTCGTGTGGTAGGTGTTGTAGGCCGCACTTGTCACAGATTGGTGTCTGGCTACTGGTATTGCGGGCACGCGGTTGCCTATCTGCAAAGGCAGAGGTCGTCGTTGTAGATTTGTTGTTGCCTGTCGGCCTCCCATGTTGCGAACCGCAGCAACTTCTTCGTGCCGTTCCCCGCCGGCGCGATGTCGGTCTCGTTCCATTATTTGCAGCGATCTTTTATTATCCTCGTACGTTTCCAGTGTTCTCAACACAACGTCGATTGTCAGATTTCTGTAATCCTGTTTGCGAAATAATGCTACCTTGGCCATTCCCTGTCGGGTACCTAGAATCAGTTTATCGCGCAGCATCGTTGTCTCATCGAGGCATTCGCACCGCTTGACATGCTGCCTCATAAGTTCCCTAAACTTTTTTATTGCTTCTGCTTCTCCCTGACAGGCTCGTTCAAGCAAGTATCGTTGAAATATCACGTTTCTGTGACATTTGAAGCGTTCGGCAAGAGCGGCTGTCAGCGCGGCCAGCGATGCACAGGGATTTTCGCCGGTTCAGCTACGTATCCAGTAATTTCTGTAACACCCAGGATATTAACGAGCGGCCTATGATGATCTCCGATACCTGACCTGAACAACGCGAGTTGTTTTTGTGGAGTTTCCTTGTACGCATCGTTTATCAGAGCATAGTCGCACCATGCCTGATAGAAGATTGT
The DNA here is from genome assembly GCA_003439945.1 of Dermanyssus gallinae. Classification (NCBI taxonomy): domain Eukaryota; kingdom Metazoa; phylum Arthropoda; class Arachnida; order Mesostigmata; family Dermanyssidae; genus Dermanyssus; species Dermanyssus gallinae. Next base: position 54,956 of record QVRM01005059.1, read on the forward strand.
CCAGTTTTCAGCTTCGTCGCCCTCACTGTTAAGCGCACGTGGCATCGGTCCGTGATTTGTCATCAGTCCCTTTTACGGTTAGCGTTTACTTAGAACTTGATGTTTGTTGCACTGAAGTTGTCACGAAATATTTCCCTCTGGAGACGTAGATGCACTTATTTGAAACGCGTGAGCGGGCTCCTAGCTCGGGTGCCCCGCCAAGTGTGGTACGTTTAGGAACCGCGCTAAGTCTGGTGCGTTCGTTAAGTCAGAGGCTTAACAGACAGGTTCTCACGGGGCATAGTAACTTTCAGCCATACATACCTCTGTTAATAGAGAACGCCGCGTCAGAGTTTGAGAAAAGGTCAGAACCGTGGCGACTTGGAAGAATCGCGATGGTCCAGAGCGAGAATAACCCATTCCGAAGTTTAGGAACCCCACGGGATGGTGGAGTTAGGCCGATACAGGCATCGAAAGTACCAACGGGTTTGCAATTGTTGGGACGAATTGCGCCTGACAGGTAAGAAACCCGTGATCGACCCCGGCCAAATGATCCGATAGGGTACTCGCCTCTTTTCTGATGCCCCAAAGCAATGTTCTATGAAGGTTCTGAGTCATTCGAGAGTAAAGTTCAAAGGGGAAGCACGTTTAGTGGGTATGTGTCTTAGCGGCGTCCGTCCGCTGGGGTCGAATTCGTAACTGCATTGAACTCGGAAAAAAATCTGACAGTCGTTTATGGCGTGGGTTTTCACTATGGTTACTAACGGCTCTCTTATCTTTTTTACGAATATTTGAAGAACTGAATATATATATTTCTAGACCAGACAGGCCAACTTGCTGTGCGCAGGTCGCTCTGCTTCCGTGTTCTGTACCTGGCTAAGTCGCAATCGAACACGTCTATGTAGAAGCCTCATATGACGTGGAAACCTGTATTGATAACGAATATGTACCGCTACATGTCACTTGTTTTCAATGAATTGCTCTTTTAGCAGGTGCTTTCGATGGCCTTATTTCGGGGCTTTAACGGCGGCACCTTAGCTTTACGGCCTCCATCGGTGTCGTGCTTTGAAGAAATACTTCCTGGATTTACTTGACCACGACCGTAGATGTCTGGACGTTTGTCAGTAATACATGGGCGTCACCTGTGTCCGCGTGTCCACCTTGGCTGCATAGGCCTTTTCGTTTGTTTTTTTTTGTTTTATATATGCTTCTCTTGTTCTATATGGAATCTACTCAGAAATAGTCTAACCAACGAGCTATACTGGCCCAGTCGTCACGTGACATAGTTATATAGGCTGGATGAGCGTTCCGAGGGTGCCATCGTCAGCCCTAAGTAGACCCGCACACTGAGAGGCTTAATTCGGGCACCACGATATCTTTCTTCTTTGGCAATACTTCTAAAAAGGAAATGTGTTTTTCACCGTCCCCGGTGAGAACTTGAGCCATATAGATCGTCAACTAGCCACCTGGCCGTTGGCCCTGGTTCTTATTTACGGAGTCCGTACCCGGTAAGCGGGCTCTCCGTCTTGAATTAAGTCTTAATCGGCCTACCAAACACATTTTCTCCGCAATCTCTTTTCCGGGTCTTTTTACAAGCGGCGTCGCTCATTTGCTTTCAAATTCCAGGGGACTGTACTAACCGTTGTGCTGACTGTTCTATAAACATTGTGATCCTCAAAGCGACCACTCGTTGGGTTTTGCGTAGCCTTACCCTGTTGCTGACTATGCACAGTGCTGTTGATGGCTACACCGAGGCTGCGAATAAAACTATGGACTCAGCTACCGACATAATAAGGCGCTTTCTCAACTCCCGTGGCCCTCAACTGTTTGGCATCAGTCGGCCCATCTTGCGCGAAACCTTAGTAGCCATTTCTGCTGCGAGACATATGTAGGGTGTGCCCGAGTCCCCTGTCCAGGTGCATTCCAAGATAACGGACTGTATTGACAATCTTGTTGTCCTGGCCATCGAGTTCGTTTCAAGGGAGGGCACTTTCTTGGCCCAATTAAGAAGATGCCCTCACTTTTATTCAGCGCCTGTCTCAGGCCAACCCCTTTATCCAGCCAGCAATCTCCGCAAGGGCGTCGTTGGCCCTTACTTCTAGTTGCTGGGGTGAGCGGGGCTGAACTACCACCGCGAGGTCGTCTGCGTACGCCAGCAGTTCAGTACTTTTCGGAAGATCGTCTATACGTAGGACGTGGTCGTGTGACAGGTTGCATAAGAGGAATCCTAGAATCCAGCCCTGGAGAACCTCTGGCGTCATGTCAAACTCGAAGCCCTCGTTGACTTTGCGCCTCCTCCGCTCAGGTAGGACGAGATTGCGTACCGCAATAGAGCAGGGCTATCTTCTTCGGTAGTGTGTTCAAGATTACCTTCCAGGGCAGGCGTTGCTGAATGCGTTTTTAACAGCTAGCAGTACAACCCGTAGCGAACCGCTAGTCCGAGACGAGGATTGGCGCAGGGAGGCTTCCGCCTTGGTAATCCGCTCTATGGCCGAGAGTATTGATCGAGCTTTTTGAACTCCTTTTCGATTTGTTTCCTACTACTTATAGAATGCCCTTCCCTGTCTCGGGCAAAGTAGGTTTCGGTCACATTGGTCTCTTCCTTTTTGAAACTTTTTTCGAACTTCCTCGAAATCAGATGTCTATCAGCTGCCGTTAAGAGTAGGCTTGCCGAAGAGCTTAGAGCGGCGGTTTCGTTTACAGGCAGCACCCAGCTTTACTAGCGGGATCCTTCAGGGCCGCGCACTCCAGATCCCTAAGAGATGTCCCAAATATATCTGGGTGCGTGTACCTCCAGTTATTAAAATGTAGGGCGGTTTTTAATGTCCATGCTGTGTTAGATCACGCCAACTAGAGTGGGGATGCTATAATCCGATGATGATGTTTTTACAATAAGCTCGGCACTATTTAAGAAGAAAGTGAAGAGGAAGAGGATTGAGAAATTGCGACGACCTGCGCACAATGCATTCATGCAATGGCAACAAATAACGACAACCAGCAACGATCATAGCAGTTATAGAAGGTCGCAGTAACAGCAAATTGACGACAGTAATAACGTAGACAACAACAGTAGCAGTAACAATTACAATTATGTTTATTTCACTCAAATTGAGTATAATATACATTTCAAAAATGTTCCTTCATGTTGCTCTATCTTCTTCACGCTTCCGACGAGAGAAGTAGTGCAGCGATTTTCGGTCCAGCGCTGTGCATTCCACTGCATGGTACTTGGCACACCTCTGCAGGCAGAACCGGCAAGTGCACAACTCGTACTCCTCGTGAAAGGTTGCGTTTGAACATACCAGGTAGTGATAACCATGCACTATGTACCTGGTGTATACGTGGCGATTGTCACATGCAGGACCAGACCAAAGGTGCAAGGCATTGAAAACGTCCAAACCACCGACCTCCCGTCTGGCCTGTTCGACTTTAGCTTCCCACTCCGAAATAAAACATTCGTAAGGTACTGTACGCGGCATCTTCAGCCTTAGTCGGATTGTTTCAGCAGCCGGTGGGCAGCCTGACATGAGATACACAAAGCGGCTCCTGTCTCGGATAGGCAAGCAGAGCACTCGCTTCATATATAATGAAAAACACCTTTCAAGCTGGTTAAAATTCGCCAGCGTGAGGTGGTTCCACACCCTGTCAAGACCGTACATCAGCCCCGGAACAATCTTAAGCATGAAAAGCCTCACTGCTGAGAGAACGGACAGTCTTCGGACATTGCCTACTTCCCCGTAAAGAGAGACAAGTGCCTTCCGTACTGTTTCGTTTACATGCGCTGTGAACTTCGTTCCCGTATAATGAACCCGAAGGCCAAGATACTGGAAGGAGTTAACAAACTCCAATGGTTGGCCGCAGCAACGTATAACGTCTCTGGCAGCCAATCGACCTCCACGCCTGAATTTCATGGCTTTGGTCTTCCTGGTGTTTATCTCAAGTCCCTTCGAGACAAGGAACGCCTCTATCATAGAGGTAATGCGCTTGATGGCACCTAAATCGCGATGAGCGACCACGATATTATCTGCATACATTACCACTACGGCTTTTTGATACTCCTGTCGGACGTAACCGACTAGGTCAGCAAGGAGAAGTGTAAACGAGACGCAGCTTAGCGGGTCTCCTTGCGGAGTTCCCACATTTTGCTTAATCTCTAATACACCCTGCTCACCGTCTACCAACAAGGTGTCCTCCTCAAAGAAACTTGCTATTACACTCAGGAGAGAGCCACCCACTCCTGCTCGTTGGAATGCTTCAACCAGCAGATGGCGAGGGGCTTTGTCAAAGGCCTGCACGCAGTCAATAAAGACTGCATACAGATGACCTTTGGGTTGTGCCACAGCTCGCTCGATTTCGGACTGGAGAACATGGATTGCATCACGGGTGCCTCGGCCTCTTCTAAAACCGAATTGCTCCGGTGGAAGTGCCTCTTCAGCCACCCGCTCAATCCGTCGAATAACCAATTTACAGAAAACTTCTTCAATGTGCGTTCTGACGCCACTCCACGATAGAGATTTGGATCCTGCTTGTCATCACCATGCCTACCCTTGAACAGAAGAGAAAGCCTGGCGACATGCCAGACTTTAGGCATCCGCCCCCTCTTTACAATTTCGTTAAAGAAATCACAAAGAGTTTCTGCCAAGACAGGAAGTGACTGGATCCAATGCTCATAGCAGACCTGATCGGGCCCTGAGCTCTTTCTCTTCGGGAGTGACCGTAGGACCTGACACACCTACTCCACCTCGAAAGGCAGATTCATGTTGAGCTGCTCCAGTGTAAGCGGATGCTGTACGATTGGAGAGACGGCCGCAACGTCTCGATTGAATAAAAGATTAGTTAGGTGGCTCTTTACCTGCCCGTCGCTAAGCGGGTTCACCGCCCTACGAGGTCGCACGATGTAAGCTGAAGGCTCTCGTTCTGCCCTTTCGAGCAGCCGTCGTTCCTCCCGCCTTGCGTGTTCCCTTTTATGATCAGAGTCTTATATACGCATTTCTACGCTCAAAGTAGTCCCGCCAGCTTTCAGCTCTTGCTTGGCGCAGGAGTCCGAGTACTTCACCGTGGGCGAAGTAGCAGGCTCGAGAGTACCACGGGCGTGATCATAACCTTTTCCACTTCACTGCACTTCTCATCGTTCTCTCCAACTGATCACAAGTGGAATCGATGTCAAGGCTTACCTCAAGACCGCCCACCGCTCTGTTCAAAAGAGATAGATTAATCCGTCTCATTGCAGACCAGCGCGGCGGGTTATGTCGGTCTCGCCAAATACCGGGAACATCGACAACAGTAGCAGTAACAATAACAACAAACATGTCCACGTTATTGACCATTAGACCAACAACAATTTCAACAACAGTGTCAGAAGCAACTGGGGGGGACATCTGTACAAACCCTGCTGGAGTAGAGACACGGCTGTACATTGAATTTACCATCCACATCCATGTAACACGCATACTGTCGTATCACTTACAAGTATCTCTAATTGCTAGCGTCGATTATGATATTTGTCCTACAATTATTTGATGAGAAGTAACAACAACAACGACGACATGTATCCGGCTATTTCGATGCCTCTTCCCGTAGCGTATATAAGGGAAATGTCAATCAATAGGGCAGAGGAAAGTATATATGCTCTATGCGACTGGGTTCAGCTCTAGTAAGGGACGACTGGTCTAAATGGCGGACTGTCCGTTTTATATGCTAGCGTCGTAACGAATGGTCACTCTCTCAGCGTTATCCGGGGTGCTAGGTATATTGTCCTTCTGCCTACTGCACTTCGGAAGAAGCCCTGGACTGATCGATAGATGGATCCAACAATGCCCAACTACGCCCTGAAGTACTACGATGGCCTAAGATGCAGTTCCGGAGGGTCACAAACACATCGGAAAGATCAGACCATGGTTAGTCTGAAAGGGTTTAATAGTAGGAGTAGTCGCTCGCGTTTTCCCTGCCTTTCTGCTGTCGGGAGCGGCCATTTCATATTATGGGACAACTGGCGGGGAGGCTTCCGTTGTTGCGCTGGCACCAGTGTTGCTGTCTCGCTCCTATCGTCGTTGTCGTCATGGCTTCTCTACATAGCACTGGTCTAGGTCGTTGTGAACAAAGAAGGCACTGCGCTCATCTGTGGGTGACACCTTATGCTCAGAGACCTTGTGGCGGGGGCGGTGCAGGCGGCGTTATGGATGCTCAGATAGGCAGTTAGCCTATACTGAAGAGGTTTGCTGCTAAGGAAGAGCGTAGTACTTCATTATGTGAACGATCTTCTATTTATATATCCTACATATGGTTAATTGGCCGTTTTTCAGAAATAAATACATTCAATAAAAATGCACGCACTCCATAAAACGAAATGAATGAAGATTAAAACTGTCTGACCATACTACCTAGTTACCTGGCATCACCAAATTCTGTATATATATAAATATATATATATATATATATATATATATATATATCCTGACATAATTTGAAGTAGAAAACAACATTTATATGATTTGATAATAGGCTGTGCGCTTATTTATAAGTCGGATTTATTTAATGTTTATACTTATATATATATATATATATATATATATATATAGAGAGAGAGAGAGAGAGAGAGAAGACTTGTGCAAGCTTGTATATATATGCATATATACTAGTAGAATAGAAGAACAACAAGGTGTCATGTTCGTCATGTACATAGTAAAATACTCGTCGCCCGTATGTGTTTATTCATTCATGAAGTCGTCACATCGACGCCAAAACTGCCAAAACCGCCCGCGACCACGGTGTTCCGGCACCGAACTGGTCACGTCACGTTGGCGTCACGCACGTCGATCTCGTACGCACAGCGTACCCTGCATCGTGTCGCAACCATGTCGTCGACATTGCTGCCATCTTCGTCAGTGGTTTCTTAAGGTGTTCGCGAGGAAATCGTGAGAAATTCTCGCAAGGATTCGCAGCTGATCAAGCTGTTACCGCCCTGTCATGTCTTCATTCGCCGACCTCAGGAGTTCATCTACACTACGTACTTCTCAGACAGACGCACACGCAAATTTGTGTACGGCGCGTGCCATAACCGTATTCGTCTTGCGGTTATCTCAGGTCAGTCGTTTAAACGATGTGTGCAATTTACATGGCCTATGTGTGTGCAAGCAGGCATGCATTGTTTCTCCGTGTAGCAGACCAGCTATCCGATCTCTGTTTCCCGAGTTCCCGAGATGCCCCGTCCTGCCTCTTTCCTTGGCTTTTCCTCTTCTACTGGTCCTTTCCTCTTCTACTTCTTGGTTTTCTGTTATCTGGCTGGGCATTGTAGCGTGGATCACGTTCGACGTTACGTTTAATTTGTATGTAGTACTACTAATACTGCTATTATTCGACTGTACCCGTTGCTGCCCCCTTTCCGTTCTGGTTCGGTTTTGGGGAAACTGGAGTGCCATATATGGCGTTTTGCCCCCCCCCCCCCACTCGACGTGTCTCTGGAATTTCGCCGTGACGTGATATATGTAATTTTGTTGACTTAAGGCTATTAGCGTCGCCTCGTGCTACACCCCACCACTTTGGGGGTGCTGGGCGGTCGGGCCTACTTTCAACGATCAGAATTGTTCAGAAATAAACTTTGCTGCCATGGTTGACGTGACGGGTCTACGCGAGGTTAAGAAGTAGAATCTGCCTATTCGAACTTGCTTGACGTGAGACATACGCTAGCCTGTGACAATACTTGACAGGGTGTTCGAGTCTTAACGAAAATCGCTCTTGCCTATTTTTTATGCGTGAACATGGCCCAGGATCCAAATGCTAAGCATTGTATCACGTACGAAATCTACTTAAGACCGATTTAGCATTCCTACAGTTTTGCCTAAATGAATGGTTTTATATGCGGCCCTACGGTTGGTAAGAAGGTTCCAGCGCAAATCTAGTCTAATCTGCTCTGCTAGCTCTGTCAATTAGTTTACTTTATGCCCGCGTCATTATGTGAAGCATTTATTTTCACACTTCATCTGCTTTCGACGACATCACAGTCTAACAACAGGCCAAGCTTGATAGCTAACGTAGATAACAACAGTTTCATTTTTGCTGCTCTGTGTCGTCTTCTGTATGCTCATGATGTATACAGCCGGTCTATCAACACTGCTTCCGTATAAACAATGTCTTCACTATTTGTAGAGTAATTAGTTATTAACAGTCGTTCAGCCTATCCTGTTTGACCACACGTTCTACATCATTGTTGATAATTTTCGTGTTTGTTCACGTACACACTCATCTGAATGTATGTATGTATGTGTGTGTGCATATATATTTATATACGTGTTGTATGCACGCGCATTAAGCCATGTGCCATGTGCGACTTTATATCACCGTGATACTGAGTACACTCCAACGACAATAAAGGCAGCGCATGCGTTTCTAACTCGAACACGTTCTACTGAAAGTGATAGCGTTAACGTTGACACGCGCAGATGTCTATGAGCCAACAATAACAACAACATCGGATCGGCCCTAAACACGGCTCCGATAGCAGGCGTCCGTAACAATCAATAGTGGCGCTTGTCCTTAGGAGAAGAAGGAGTTTGAATAAATGGCTCACTCGGCTAACCAACTAGAAGGGTTATATCACCCGGTACAGGATGGCACCAATCATATATAATAATAATAACAATAATCACCATAATCATTATAATAATATGAATAGTAATAATAATCGTCATCACCATCATAACAAAACGAGTATATTTAAATATACCGGCCACCCTACAGCTACCGCTGGCAAACTGGATGCGCTGCTGTATGCATGACTGACTATACGCTACTAAGTGACATACTACTTAATCGCCATGCTCCTATCTCTAATACCACTGTCTGGAAATCGTACTAGATTTGCGTGTTCGTGACAAGGCCCCGGGTGTCAATACCGATAGGGCTTCAAATAGGGTCTGGCTCCCTATCTAAACCTCTCTACGTCTTGTTTCTGTCTTCTGCTTCTCGCGCAAATCAAAGCACTGAATGATAACGAAAAACGAGTGCATCCGTTGGAGCTCAAGGAGGACTGAGGACTACCTATGTCGACGGCAAGACAACCGTCAGTGTCAAAATGTGTGCGAGGAATGGTGTACGTATGTCATGTCAGCAAGCCAACGTTGTCGTCAGACTAACCAATTACTCCGAAAACCAGCGGTCAGATGTACATTGATCTTTAGCGAGATGGACATTGTTTACGTTTATGATAGATCGATCAAACATTCGTTACACGACTTCGAGAAGGTCAGTGGAAAAACAATGTTGAAGAGCTTGCGTCGAAGACTTTCTTCCACCTTCATCCTTGTTGATGTTCATTCATGGTCGTCGTATTTTTGCACGTCTTTGCACGCGACTTTGGCCACGAAGGCGATTGCATGTGTTCGTCATGTTGAATGTCTGATCGCGGCCAGCAGGTCAATAAAAGGCACACAGGAACGAGCAAGCAGCAATAATAATAATAATAATAATATCAGTCAACGACGCAAACGGTGTCCGTTCTCAGCGAGAGCTCATTCGCACGGTATCGCCATGTGCCATGAGCACACCGCCAGACGCCCCGCGAGAAACAGCCGGCATACTCTAGTTAATGCTCAATGGTCAACATCGCCACTGGCCGCCGGCGTTGCGTTAACACGTTGGCTATTTTAGTCGTCCTCTGAAGATTCTTCTGACCCTTCTGAAGATTCTTCTGACCCTTCTGAAAATGCTTCTGAACCTTCGGAAGATTCTTCTCAACCTTCTGAAGATTCTTCTGAACCTTCTGAAGATTCCTCTGAACCTTCTGAAGATCATTCTTATATTCGAATGACGATGATGATGCCATCATTGTTACTACTATTTCGTTTGCTGTTCTCCTCCGACTCTCTGATGACTTGTGTGCGTCGCCGCTCAACGGCGAATACCACCGCGATAACGCTTCGATAAACTTGCTGCTGCTGATGATGATAATAATAATAATAGCGTCGACATTCGCCCCTCTCTGATCGGTTTCTATCTACAGTCGCTACAGTTCCGTATGCATATATCAATGTATTGATGTATGTCTGTATGCATGTATACGTGCAATTCATTAGCATCCCTATCTCAATTGTCAGCATATCTATATAGACCATCGGCGAGTTGCAACAGCTACCGCAGCAGCAGCAGCAAAAGCGACAGCGATGTGTGTATGTGTATGTGTGTCTGTATGTATGTGTTGTATTCGGTGACAGACGGAAGAGGGGGGGGGGGGCTCATCTCGAGCTCGGAGGTTCGAGTTCGTTCTGGTAGCGGGTCGCCAGGTAGTCGGCGGAATCGGCCATCTGCTTGAGAATCGCGTGCAGCGCGTGCAAGTGAACGCGGAACGCATTCGACAGTGCAGACGCGGGCGGCATTGGCTCGGGCCCGCAGGGCGCCGAAGACTCGAGGGGCATGGCGGGGCCTCCAGCCGATGGCGGCGCCATGTTGCCAGCGCCGCCCATAGCGGCGTCGAACGTGGCGTCGTGTCCGGGCGGCGGATCGGCGAAATCGGAGAGCGACGAACAGTCGTTGTCCGTCTCGGGATCGGACGAGGCGGTTGAGCCGAGCGATCCGTTGCTCGGCTGCCGTTTGTGCGAGGGCTATCAGCAACAACAACAACGAAAGCAACAACAACAGCAACAACATTAACATCTTCAGCAACAGCAGCAACAACAACAACAACAATTACAGCAACGGCAATAACAACATTCACATTGTCATCATCAAAAACAATAGCAATCGCAATGACAACATTAACTTCATCATTATCCAGAACAACAACATCAGCAGCAACAACAACAGCAACAGTAATAACAACATTCACATTATCGTCATCATCATCAAAAACGATAACAACAGCAATAGCAATGACAACATTAACTTCATCATCATCCACAACAACAACAACAATAACAACAGCAACATCGTCATCAACAACAATAGCAATATTAATGACAACATTAACAACATCAGCAACAACGCTGGGCAATGTACAATTTTTACGTAGGTAAGATGCACAATTGTAATATAATCAACTAAATATTAGCTTCATGTAGACGTACAAACAAGTCAGTTATTTAACGTGAAGGTCGTACGTACGCCTTATTTGTGTTTGTATATATTTTGTTTTGAGTGCGAGGAACTAGTGATTTTATGCACACATATATATATATATATATATATATATATATATAGAGGTTGCTTTATCCGTAAATACCAATCGATTAACCAAATGTTGAACCTTATCCGATATATGTGCTACGCCTGCACGGTGCGGCAGGTAATGAAAGACTTCTATTTGGGATTGGTGGGTTTAAAATGAATTATTCCAAAAACACAGTAATCAGACAGCCACGTTGTATGCTAAGAAGAAAATGTTGCAGAAAGTTTGTAGCCAGGTTGTTTTACCCGCGCTACTATGTACGTTTCATATGCGAGAGGTGTTACTATGTCAAATTTGTTTTCAAAAATTCAGTATTTGAGGCGCTTCATCGCTTCGGCCTTGGTTGTGGCACAACTTGCTTTGCGTGTTGTGAGCCACAGTTCGGACCTACAAGCCGTATACGATGACATCGCTCAAAATGCAGGCTTAAAGACGTCGAACATGACAATAAGTGATAGACTTGTATACTTTTCGGGATGACCCTCAGCCAAGATTTCCAGAAGTCCACGGTACTGCTTTTCGCATTGCTTCATAGACGGACGGACCCCCATAAATACAAGTGTGCAACGGTGGGGTTCGAACCCGCGCACCTATGTGTCTCCTCCGGTTGCGAGGCGCAGGCGAATGCACCCTTCACGCCACCGGACTCAACGATAAACTGGTATACGGTGTCACAAAACTATCAATTTCCAATAGCGCCTAGGCATCACGAACACGACGCAATTTTACTACTCGCCAATAATAGCAATACTACATAGAGTCTGCGCCTCACCATTTACTCTCGTACTCCCTGGTAGAGGGCCAACATTCTACGTTTTTTTCTAAAATTTTATTACAACCTGCCTGCCAGGCAAACGGGTGTTGTTACTCGTTTAAAGCGTCCTTCGGTAGGTTCGTTGCCCCAGAAGCGACTTGGCAATGCGTGCGTGCGTTGCTAATTTCGTACCGACATAGCTCGAAACCTTTACTTTTTTTTCTGAGGGCGGCAATATTGCTTCTTTGACCACAAACCGTTTGTTTTTCGAAGCGGTCGAATCGTATGTAGACTCTGGTCGAACAGGTTTAGATCTAATTGAGCATTGTTAAACGTGGTGTCTCCGTAAAAAACGGTTGTTTTTTTCTCAATGTCGGTATTAGGAGGGCTTAGGAGGATTTACAAATGAATTTTGTTGTGCAATATACCGCCAGACAGTAAAGCGCGATCGCCGCTGCTAGGTTTCCCAGTAGTGTGACGTCAATGGAAAATAAAGGCCGACTGACAAGGTGGACTGCAACGTCTGATTGCATCGTAGTCTCGTAGTATACGTATCATCGTGATGTCACGGAAACCCGCAAACCCCAAATATGCGGAAGATACGGCGGATGTTAACGGTACATGTAAATATATATATATATATATATATATAAATATACATGTACCGTTAATTATGCCTGTGTATCTAAGATGTTTGGAGTATATATATATATATATATATTAAGCTTAAAGCAGCGCAATCACCCCACTTATTGCAGGCGCACAGTTGACGGGCCGGCGGTTCGTATGAAGGGTTTGACGATAGACGTCAGGAGAGAGAGATAGATGCATGTCTATAGGTGTATTCTCTGCAAGCGTTCTGTTCGTGTTCGTCGTCGTCGTCGTCGTTTTTTCCCTTTTCTTCTTGTTTAGGCGAAGAGGGAAAAGCAGGGGGTGAAGGTGGGGGAGGAAGGAATAACAGGAAGGAATAAGGCGAGCAAACAAGTAGAAGTCTTGACGGAAACTTCGTTATCGTTATCCACATCGATCTGGCGTGATGACCAGCTGATCGTGACGTGCGTTACCCTAAGCGTCGAAGCGAGACTAAGTAACGGCCACGTTGCCGCTTTCGCTGCCAACCGCGCGCCCGTGCTACCGGCAGCGTCAACGGGTGACCCTAACTAGAAACTAGAAAGTAGACGATACAAGACGACAGTAGTAGCCTCTTTCTCTATCTCTATCTCTCTGTCTCTCTGTCTAGCGGCCTAGGCGTTTTTGGCTTCGACCTGGTTCCTCTCGTTTTCCTGCGTGTTTCTCTCGCTCTCTCTCTCTCCCCGCTGTCTTTCCCTTCTCTCTCTCGCTCTCTCTATCTCTCTCGAGACATGTAGTTCGTTCGTTATCAGCCAGACGTGTGGACGAACGGACGTGTTTTCACACGCCGACGAGATTCTTCCAGTTGACGATCATTCTGTTGGCCGCCGGTATCACGCCGAGATAGCGCCGGACACTCCGATAACACACTCCACTATACACTGGCACACTGACAACCACGCACACACACACACACACACACAGAGACTCACACCACTTCGGTTACTATCTGGTAACAACACGCTAACAACAATACGAGTGCGGCCACTTCGTAATCATAGGCGAAAGAAACACGCAAGCTCTGGCCGGTTAGCGCGGCGTTTACGCTGTAGGGATTGATGGACGGATGGGATGGAATGGAGCTGTGTTGTTGTAGTTGTTGTTGTTGTTGTGGCTACTATTGTTGTTGTTGTAGTTGTCGCTGCCGTTGTGGTTATGGTTGTTGTGATTGTTGTTGTTGCTGTTGTGGTTGTGGTTATTTTTGTTGATTATGATAATATCATTGACGATGTTGCTGCTGCTGTTGTTGTTGTCGTCGTCGTCGTCGTTCTAGCAGTGATTGGCTGTTAAAACTCATTCGTTATAGCTAACCCAGACGATAGACACAATCTTGGAAAAATCATGGCGGCCAGCCGCAACCCACGCTGTCTCTCAACGAGAGCAACAACAGCACCGACATCAACATCAACAACAACAACAGTAATAGCAGCAGCAGCTACATCCAGAGATTGCTGAACACTAAGCCAAACATAGGGGCAGTGGCAAGGAATGAAAGTGGACTAAGTGTTAATGCGGCCATCCAGCGGAAGACAATCGAAACTGGGGGGTGGACGTAAGCGGTCAGAAACGGGTTGACCCTAGTTTGGTCTCTCTGTAAACGAGCTGCTTCTACCAGGCAGTAAGTAGACGAGATATGGCCGATGAGCATCTGATAGTACAGATTTCGTGGAGGTGAACACAAGAGAGGTGAACACGCGATATAGGTGAAATTTGGTGGTTGGAGCCCTTCATCCGTGAGATCAAAATAGACAAAAAAAGCAAGAGAGAATACCTGAAGCCAATCATAATAAACACGGAACAAGGACGTGACGACATACCGCTCTAACGGCAACAACGACAGCATCTACAGCAACAACTGCGGCAACAACAACGATACAAGCTTAGCAGCAACAGTAATTTGATTACAGTGACAGCAGGATAATAGTGGTTGTGTACTCTCAAGATGCCCGCTAATTACAGAAGCAAAGCTATCCGTTCCCAAGGCTTCCTCGGGGGTTACACGGTGGGGGAAAAGAGAGTTTAGCAGACAAATCTAAGCCATGTCGCCACAGGGCAAATCAAGTACGGGTGCCCGAACGACGAATCGACCCAGGAATAGCCAGCCATCACGAGAGGATGGAGCAATTGCTATTGAAACCGGGATTAGAGAAGTCTACTCTCACGTTCGACTCACACGAATCGTACTGAGGTAGTGAAGCCGCAGGTGTCGCAGGACTTGTGTCCTAGGCGGGATGGTCAATCGCCGGCTAAGGTCCTGGGCGACGTGGTCAATCGCCGACTAAGGTCCTGAGCGACGTGGCCAGTCGCTGATTAAGATCCTAAGCGACATGCAGCACGCCGGCAGGCTCAAACGGCCACAACAAGCTCACTTATGCCAGCGGGTGCTTACTGTGCATGTATTTCTGATAGTGTCCTTGTAGTTGGGTCGACCTTTTTCCGGACAGCAGGAAGACGTCACTGCTTACAGAAGACCGGGTTCACAGGTTAATGAGCACAGCGCATCTGATGAGGTGGGGAACCCGGCGGTGACCACGGCTGCTTGATCCGATTGGCGCCCGCCACAGCTCCTGTTAGTCCGTAGTCCACTATTAAATAAAGATCCGGGCTGACAGAGTGTGAAGCTTAACGGGGAGGTGTGCTTAGTGGGTATGGGTCTCGACAGAACAAGATCCAGCCGTCGGGGCAAACACATACTTACATTACTGGGTAACTGCCTATTTCGAGAAGCAGTTTGACGGTTTAATGGCTGCCCTACTGGGTGCACTGGTCGCCGACATTTCTATCCCTGCGACTGGACGCCCCGCTGATAGAGTCCTCATAAATGAAGACGCGGGAAACTGGTAAACGCTATACGTTGTTACGTCATCCCTTGTCATGCATCCAAAGCGGCGGATGTGCGGCGAGACCTGCTGGCATCAACGACGCCATTAGCACAGCTCTTCGGCCGGTTGGGTTCCCAGCAATTCTTGAGCCACGAGATTTATTTTGGGAAGATGGAAAACAGCCTGACAGTATGATAATCATAATTTTGTTGTTGCAGCGGTGGAACGGGGCGTTGCCATAGTAACCCTGCTTAGCAACAAACAATCGCAAGTTCGAGCCCGGCCTTGCTGGTTGTATTTGTTGGACGTGTTTGTCATTGCCCTGCTGCTACATACCTCTGCTGTAAATCCAGTACGAGAACGCGACGACGATAGATGCATTTAGACGATATCGTGCGGCAGGCAACTTAGCCCTTACGAACGTTTAAATGTGGCCGTCAGAGCGTTAAAAAATAATAATCCTCTTCGAGTAAGGGAAGCCCCTGGTTTATAATTGTGGCAAATTGGCACACATTGCATAGCCTGACGTAGCATATTCTCAAATGGCACACGTCGCAGAGAGGAGACTGACAAGACGTAATAATGTAAGGATTTAAATGTTAGACATTATTACAACCTCACAGCGACCGTCTTCGTCGAGAATCGCTGGGGGAATGGCCCGTCCTGGACTAAACCTGTCCGGCGACCTGACGCATAGACGATATAAAAACAATGCGCCTATAATTAAAGGGACAACGTAATCCGTTGCAATTTACCAATGGATTATGTCTTGGTCCCATCAATATATATATATATATATATATAAGTCTTATTGATTGACCATAACTTGAACTCAAATTTGCGATTTTTTTAAAGAAAGCACATCGGAAGATGGGCATGTAGTATGTCGCGTTGGAATCCAACCTGCGATTCTTAGAGCTACCAGATTCGCCGGCCACCTTCTCCACCGTTCTATCTCGTCGACGCATGCATACGACTGTACCCAAACATAGATAGATATATTTGAGCAACCTACCTTGCTTACACACACATATATATATATATATATATATATATGCTCGCTATGCAATCGCATGCATTGGAGTGTTTTGTAATATCTTGTCTTATCTCGCATAGACAGGTCTTGATCGCGTGGACAGTGCAGCAGGTGGCCGTCGCCCGCCGTGCCAAGGGGTAAGAGATTTGTTAGCGATTGGAGCGACTGCTGAGGCAACACCGTCTAGATAGATCATCAACTCAAAAAGTCGGGCAGCAAGCAGTACATTGTGGGGTCATGGGTAAGGCTACTGTCTGGAAAGTGTCTAGCTACTCCTTCAACGACGGTTAGTGCTCTGCGTCGAGTAGTTATAGCAGTGGTAGTAGTAGTAGTACCAGACGTTTGTTGTTGTGGTTATTGTTGTTTTGCTGTTTTTATTGTTGTTGTTGTTGTTGTTGTTGTTGTTTTGCTGTTTTTATTGTTGTTGTTGTTGTCGTTTTCGTAGCGGAAGATGTCACTAAGAATCAATCGTACGATGTCCATCGTATAAAGAAGATGTACGAGATGTACGAAGATATACCAAAGATGTACGAGAGTATGTCTGCTAGCTGTACGGCAATCAAGCAGAGGAAGCTCGATATCAAAAGCCGCCGGGCAAGACTGAGAGAACCAAAATCGAACTACTGGATTTTACACTACAGGCGTCGATTCCATCCTCGCCTCACTATCTAACCTAGAATTAAACATTTTTACGAAGATTGTTTTTTTATTCTAGACCATCCGCCGTCCCCTACGGGTTTGAAACCCTACCTGATGTATATCTTCAATGCACCGAGGGCCGGACATGTTAAAATATCTAGGGTTTGCCCAACAGTCCCTATGGCAGCATGGCCGCTGACTCCCAGCAGCGGTATGGCTTATCACGTATTCTCAATGAGCATCGCTCAAAGTAAATTCGATCAACAACAGGTATCGAACCAGCGACACCCCGATAGATGACAACCATGACTAGCGCACTAGTCCACCCCTAGACCACGCCGCCACTCACTATCGAACCTGGCCAACATCAAACGCTGGCTGGTTTTCCCGACTTTGTAGTAAGTAAGCATTGAGCAACGGCATATTGAGCTCTGTCTACTGTGGCGCAGGCTTTGAGGCGCACGCCGATACGAACGCTTACGCCCGTCGTGTCCGAGAGACCGAGGCCGATCGAGCGCCGAGAAGGCATGAAATAAATAGCAAGATACTGTTGTCTGGTATCTGTATGAGTACATACATCAGCTGTTCGGTCGACTCACTCGACGATTCACCGAGTCAGAGGCCATCGGTGGTATCGTAATCGAGACTACTTTGAATGCTGATACCACGCTAAGTGCGTCTACTTCTACATACATCATCATCATCATACGACTCACTACGCCGGCTTGCGCCACAAAGCGCCGCCCGTAACGGAAAGAGAGTTTGCGTAGGCATCGTAGATTGCGGTGTGTGAGATGCTAATGCTCCCACGGACGCAGCGGCTCGTAGAAGTGGGCGCATATCCTATGCTAACGTTTAGCGTGACCAAACATGGGGGGGGGACGTTGTACATTTGTTCAGCGTGCTCAGATATATTTCCAGAATTTGCATTCGCATAGTGGACATTCGCACACACACACACACATATCTATCTATCTATATACATCTGTCTTTGTGTAGTGTTATTGCCAGGCCTCGTATTATTTTTATAAGCCATCGAAACTTTGAAATTAGGTTTTGGCCGTTATGTGCATTTGAATAGAAGTGCGCGTATAGACGGTAGCCCACTTTGTGATCTTTTCTAATGCATGCTGTTGAGAACGGGGCTGACAGACAGTAGTTGACAGAGAGGAAATAGAGATACAGAGAGAGAGAGAGAGAGAGAGAGAGGAAGTGGGGGAGAGGGAGAGGGAGGTGGAGAGAGAGGGGGGGGAGTGTTCACACAACTTATGCTCGCCAGCTACTTTACTATTTACAGTCTACAACTTTGCCGGCTGCGCATATCATCTGTGTAAGTGTGTAATGATAGTAAACACTAGCCATCAAATATGCGCATGCCGAATAAGTAGAGCATCTTCCGGCAGTTCCGCCGATACTGAGATGTCGCTGCGGCTCGCGTTGTTACGATGCATGTCATCGCACACGTTGAGGGCCTCACGCATTCATTGTCACGCAAAACAGCAGGCAAAACACACGGCGCCCTGTCCCTGAGCCCTCCTTGACATATAACCCGGGCTGACGACGATTAAACCAGACTACCCGAGTCAGGCCAAGGTCAGCAAGGGAACAGAAACTTTCCGTGCAACTGTATCGGCTGTGTATAAGTGAGTGAGGCCTCACCAGGCAGGGGGTGCCCGACCACCAGGGGCGGGACACCACGCAACATCATCAGCAATGACCTTTCAAGAAACCGTTGGCATGGCATATGCCAGCCGATATGTGTACATTAGATGCATACCGTACGGGTATTATATAGCCTTGTGTACTATCCTAGTTCTTGCAGGCTGGACTGTCGTTGCAGGTTCTGCACGCATCGTTTTGTAATAAATGCTCGGGATAGATCCAACGTTTTGTATGCCCAGATTGATAAATCTTGGTGCCGCTTCCCCACCATGCGTGTGTGCTCGATATCTCGATAAAAGTGCCGGCAATAATAATTATTAAAGATCATTTGACCGTTGGACAATTGGAAACGTTGGACCGGGTGACGTTTTTTCGTTTCGTTTTAAAGATACAATAGGTGATGGGGCATATATATATATATATATATATATATATATATCGTCGTAAACGACTGTCCGCTGCGTCGTCTACCCCCAGAACGATCTACAAAAGGTATCCGGCATAATAATAATAATAATAGTGGCCAGTAAACGCCGCGTCGCCTCACCTGGCTCCTCACTGACGGCACGCGAAGTACACCGTTTACCGATGAGCTGCCGCCGCCGCCGCCTCCCGGTGAAGACTGGCCACTACCGTACGACGCTGACGATTGATGGTAGCCATAGTAGGCGCTGCCGTGAGCGCCCGGCCCTGTGGCGGCCGCCGCAGCCGCCGGGCTATTCGGGCCCCACAGCAGGGCGATCTTGGCGTCGCGTAGCATCGTGAAGCACGTGTGCATGTCACCCTGCATGTAGGGCGGGTTGAGGACTCCCGTCGACGTCACGATGGACTCCGATGCGTCCATGTCACGCAGCCGGCTCGGTAACAGCACGGTGGCGTCCATATTGTCGACCGCCTGCAAAGAGTATGTTGTTGCTGTTGTTGTTATTGTTGTCATTGTTGTTGTTGTTGTTGTTGTTGTTGATGATTATGATTGTGATGATGTGGTGTGTTTGTTGTTGTTCTAGCTGCTGCTGTTGTTGCTATTGTATTTGCTGCTATTGTTATTGTTGTTGTTGTTGCTGCTGTACCACGGCCTACGCCCTCTCTCTGTACGCATTATGATTTCCTTGACCTCCGTCCATAGCCCACTAGCCTAACGACTGTTTGTGTACTGTTATTGTTAGAACTGTTGTTGCGCTACAGCTGCATAGGGAACTACTGCATTTATGCAAACACCACCAAAAGTAGTCCTGATTCAGTGTCTACTAAGCACCCTGAGGGAAAGTATCGTTTGTTTTTGTCCCTATATATATATATACTCGTATATATATATATATATATATATATATATATATATATATATATATACCTTACTTCCTTTCCCAATTACGCGTGTACGTATCAATACAAAACCGTACACCGGCATTAGCCCCGCGGACTAATAAATTCAAGCTCAAAAGAAGTATTTGTTTGTGTTCGGTGCCTGGTTCCTGCCGTTCATTACATGGTTGTAGATATACGAATATTAGTAATGAGTCATGAGTTCATTCATTCGCCCGCCCGTCTGTACAGCGATTCTCGACGTGCCACAAAGAATTCATTTTAGCGGTTGTAGCAGAAACAGTTGCGGTAGTAGTAGTAGTAGTAAAAGCTTGGTGTGCCGTTTCAAACAACAGTGTCAGTGGCAGGCGACTATTGCCCAGCCATTTGAATTGCCAACAAAAGTTACACTTGCCTTGACAAAGCGATCCATGACGTTGAGAACTGACTGCTGAGAGCAAATCACCTCGGCGGTGACATCGTTGCTTCGGCTTGTTCTCCGCGACGCCGCTTGTTGCCTCTAAAAACAACCAATGAAATGATTGAAACAAATGCATGCGATTTATATATATATATATATATATATATATTATATATTTATCTAACTGTTGTTAGTGAGCTACCATCTTGCAGTATCAACGCCTTTCGCATGCAACTTCCCTTGTTGTTTGTAGCTTTAAAGTTTTTTTTTGTGTGTTATATGGGCGATTTTAGGACTGCATGATGATACGCAAATTGGTCGCCGGCGGTGTCGCAAACAGCGACCAGAGTGGTGGACTCACAAACCCACAAAACCCGGATTTCGTCCCATCGTTTCGGGCTCGAAATGCTGAGCTAATAGAGCAGTCTGTCCAGTCCATCACAGCACGTTCGAGCTGAGCTATGATGCCCGAGTAGATGCTTCTACCGTCCGCTGTCTGCTATATTTCACTCGTGGAACCGACATTGTTACACGGCGGGAACTGGTGCCGCTAAACTGCACAGCCGGTCATGCGCTATTGTAGACGTGAGTTTTGAGAACTTTGCCGGAACCAACGACTAAATCTCAAAACAGCCGGCGGTGGCCCGCCCATATTATTGTCATTTTTCTCGTCGTCGTCGTCGTCGTCGCCGTTATTGCTGTTGCTGTTGTTATTGCTGTTGCTTTGTTGTTGCTGTGGTTGTTCTTGTTATTGCTGTGGTTGTTCTTGTTATTGCTGTCGTTGTTGTTGTTGTTGTTGTGGTGGTCGTACCAATATACTTGCAGACCGGTAAAACTAGCGGCCCTAAGTGGTACTAAATACCATATATCTATGTCAGCTAGATGAGATCGCCTGTGGCAATAATGTGTGTATGTATGTATATATATATATATATATATATATATATATATATATATTGGTGCACGTATAAATGGAGAGAACATTTGGATATTCTCTCTGTTTATACATTATTGATGTGTGTCTATGTATATATTGGTGTATGACTAATTCGTTTCGACTACCAGCACTACGACGGCGTCTACAACAGGGCGGACGGAGGGACGGTCGGACGGCAAACTTTCTTAGCTAAACACTCGAGTGGCGGCTCGAGTAAAGATAGAGGATAAAGCTATATCCGTCTAGGCTACTGCCACCACCACCACCACCACCTGTGGGCAAGAGGGGGGGGGGGGGGGTGCAGCCCCGTTGCTTGGTTGGCTAGCTGGCTGGCTGGATGGACCTGCTGTTCCGTGCCGATATGCCAGCTTCGGCAGCAGGAAGCACCACTTATCGATGTGCGCGGACGCGAATTACCTCTGGCTCATTAGCGTTGCGCTGCGCTCCGCTCCGCTCCAAAGTGCAGCCATCTGCGATTATAGTCTATCCGCCGGTCTCTAGCGGCTGTTCTCTCCTCCTCCTGCTCCTAGGCGCCGCTCATGGGGTCGAGTCGAGCAGCGTTTCCGACGCGCCAATCCATCATCATCATCGTCATTGTCATTCTAATCATCATCATCCTAATCCTAATCCTAATCACATAATATGATTACTTGAAAAAAAACGCATATTTTGACCGTGGACGACTCGTAGCTAAGTTTTAGCTGTATTTCATTAGTAAATGTAGACATTTTTCGATGGCTAAGAATAAGAGCAAGAATAATACAAATAAGCGAAAGAGTACAGCTACTCAAAATAATAATAATAATAATAATAATAATAATAATAATAGGTCAACAAGCAATTAGCCTAATTATGGCGCGTTTGGGCGTACCTGATTTTTCTCGTGATGATGGAGGTTGATGGCAGCTCCGAGCGATTCGATGATCGGAGTGCCTCCATTGTGAGAGGACTTCTTCGACAGTTCGCCGCCAGGTCCCGCCAGAGCTGGATTGCCCTGTTGTAGGCCAGCGTACGAGGATCGCCGAGACATCTCGACAGCGTATGAAACTGCGGTCCGCTCTTGATAACTACAACAGACTCGTCAGTCAGCGTGAATTGCCGTCTCTCAGCGTTGTCGGTGTTGTTGTTGTTGTTGCTATTGTTGACTGCTGGTGTTGTTGTGTTTGCTGTTGCTTGAAAGATTGTGCCGAATACAACTTTGTCACTCGGCAAGATCTTTTCTGCGGTGGAGTGGCGGTCGTTTCGCTTCTTGTCCTCTCGGTGTTGCAGACACTTTTGTTGTTTTAGATGCCGCTAAAGGTCGAAGCTTTCTGAAAACGAAAGAATAGCAGTAGGCATAAACGGTAAGACGTACATTAACCGGTGCGAGAAGAAGAACAAGTGACTTGTTCGATCTGGTCTAATCGTGTAGCGTTTGCTACCCTCCTATCAGAGAGTTACGCAATGTTTATAGCTGCTGCGACTTTCCCCCTGTCTGTCTCCTGTCTCTCGTCTCTGATTCGAGATTATTTCTTTCTTTACTATTTTCACGTGATTCATTCGCCTGATTTTCAGCTGTCGGACTGTCCCCGCACATAAAGATGACTACTTTCGGAGTTACATAACTGGAACACAACAAATGCCTCCAGTACATGCAGTACATAGACACAACAACAACAACGACGAACAACAACGAACAACAAAAATAACAATACCGACAGGTGCCGTGTTTTTTGCGTATTGTTATTCTTGTGTTGAGCACGCATTGCTCACCTTGTTTGTCACCTGTTGATACCGTCTGTGTATGTTTACAAATATATAAATATTAAATTATTACGATTGTCGTGTCGTTTGACATAATACGATTGACAAACGTTTGATCATTTATGCGACTTTGATTCGTTGTCGTTGCTGGACACGTGGTGCAGAGAAGTTTGCTGACACTCGCGTGCTCACCCGGACGCAGTTTTTTTTGTTTTCTGTCTTCTTCGCGCCAATCACACTGATCATCCGTCACTAATAGCGTCCGTGTAGTCATTGTAGTCGTGATCCTAATTGTTGGCGTCATAACAACGTCGTCACGTAATTATCATTACCAGCATC
Organism: Dermanyssus gallinae; assembly: GCA_003439945.1. NCBI lineage: Eukaryota > Metazoa > Arthropoda > Arachnida > Mesostigmata > Dermanyssidae > Dermanyssus > Dermanyssus gallinae. The sequence continues at coordinate 78,378 of QVRM01005059.1, forward strand.
GACTTATCTTACATATGCACACACGTGTATATATATATATATATATATATTAGATTTCCGTAAGACGAATGTTCGTGTACGGTTTTTCATGTCATGGCAAATTTTTAATCCACTCCGGCATTTAGCTTGTCTAAATTGGAAACCATGCAAACCAATTTTAAGTAGTGGCCGGCCTGGGTCTCGAACTCAGTCCTCCCGAATGCAAGGCAAAGGCTTTGCCACTAAGCCATCTTGCTCGGTATATATATATATATATATACATATATAATGCATGTCCGCGCCTATCTCGTTGCCACCAAGCCCCTCCGCTCGGCGGTGTTGCCACTGCTGTTGCTGCGGCTTTTTTTTGTTGTTTGTGTTGGTTTGCCTACTGGCTTTGGCCATGATCTTGACCGGCGACCTGTACCGGCCTGTCTGAAGCCGGCGGCTAGTGATAGCCAGACTTGCTGAGTGACTCGAGATTCAATCTCGACTCGACTCAGGCACGGGGTCAAGGCACCAACTACCACAGGCCCTTCCCCTGAACCACACTGAGTTCCGACGTGTCGACGTGTACCGAGGTGCGCTGGCCCTCGGTCTGCCCACTTCAATCACGTACGGTGTTGGCGTCGTCTGATGATCTGATGGTCATCATAATGGAGACGATGATGACGAGGCTGCTGCTGCTGTTGCTGATGCTGATGATACTGGTGGTGGTGGTGGTGGCGATGGCGATGGTGATGATGATGGAGATGATGATAATAATGAGGCTGAGTGCTTCTGTTTCGGTCACTTGACTCGTCTAAAGCTTTGTTTCACTAGTTGGTTCCTTGCCTGCTTTCCCTCGGCCCTCGGCGCTTCACCAATCCGAGAGCTCTACGAATCGCCGTACAAATGGGCCTTTACGGTTTGCGTGCTATAGGTGTAAATATATATATATATATATATATATATATATATATATATATATATATATATATATATATATATATATATGTGTATATATATATTGTTTGTTAGTAGCACCAGCAGTACAAGTGTTGGTCGAAATACCCGCTAGTGTGAACACAAACAATGGCTGCGCCCGTCTTTCCTGCACAAGAAACACCATTTGCCCTGTGCACCAGTGCCCAGTGCCGGCTTTGCGGATCGAACGATCGAACGATCATTGTTGGCCAAACTGACCCCGGGATTGCTAATGGGCCAGGTGTACATATACCGGCAGGGTACATATTGTGTATATAGGGCAAGCTCGGCGGTTCCAACGAACTTCTTCTTCGGCTGGGCCAGCGCAGCAGGCGCTCCGAAACGGCGGCGAACTCGCGGGGACGATTTCAAGGCTCAAGGACTTTGGTTGATACCGCAGCGGCAGCTGCTGCTGCCGCCGCCGCTGCTGTCGCTGTTCCTTCCGCTACGGTCACCATTGCCCGCTGTTGGTAATTCTTCTTCTCCTCCTCTTGGCGTCACGATTGTCATCTGTCCTATCTTCCGAGATATATTAGCTAGTTAGCGTGGATCTTCTAGCTATATAGAAGCACAAACGTGCGTTTATCGCTGCGTGTACGTTTGCTACACGCGTTTACAATATATATATATATATATATATATATATATAATTCTTCTATCATATCACATCATGTTTTTAAAGGAAAAGCAGCTTGGTCTGTACTGACGTCAAGATCTGCGTATATATATATATATATATAGATATATAGATAGATAGATAGATATATGCGAACACATGTGTGTTCTCTTGAGTTGTATATGGCGGCTGAGGAAAGTGTTGGCATTTTCTCGCCTAGTAGAGTGTGAGTTGAAATCCAACCACCTATTAGCAGCTAGCAGCGTCATCTTTGTTGATGCTTAAGTTTTTTGAAGATAATTCGACAACAAGTCGATTCTTTCACAGACAACGGTGTGAGAAAGTGGTGAACACGATCATGTCGCCGGCACAACAGCTGTATCCGAGGGCTGAGTGAGATTTGTGTACGCTTTTTTTTTAATGACGCTCCACTCACAGAGCTCACAGTGGTTAGGCATTGAAGCGCCTCGACTACTGACAAAATTATTCGATTAATTAATTAATTTGCGCCAACGGTCGGCTGGGCCAATTGATGGTCGCCATCCTTTTCTTCATCTTCTTCTTCTCGCAAAGTGGCACTGTGACCGTGGTCAAACTGAAAGCAGTTGGCACAGTGACAAGCAATTGGCATATACTACCAACAACAGAGTGCCTAATCAGAGTTTTCAATGCGTCTACCACCAAATGCTCCAAAGCGTCTCTTAGGCAATGATTCCTCCACCACGACAATGCGTGCACCCTCTATACCACTACTACTACTACTACTACTACTACTTGTATTGCCTCATCTGGAGTCGAGCCGGAGAAGCACGCAGCTCTGCTTTGAGTTCACTTGACTTGACACCGCGCGGTGTTCGTCCTTTTTGCTCTGTTCTAAAGTTTAAAATACGATTTACGAGAAAGACTCACGTGAGTCGGTGCTTGAAACCGTGCAGGTGGAGCTGGCAGAAAATTGAAAACTCGTTTTTTTAATTCGTTTTTTGCTAGCTTGACTTCCACCTGTGCTTGCATCATCTGCTTCCTGGCATCATAGAGCCACCGCTTTAAAATTCCTGCGTGGATCGAATACTTATATTTCTTGTAAACGTTCTATAGGCCGGCTAGCCTTCAAAACACCAGAGTTACACGGCAATTACTCCTAAATCAATGCACTATACGCTAAATTACTCGGTGCAAAAATGGCTGTCGTTGTTGTTATCATTAGTAGTACTATTGATATTATAACAGCATTATTGTGATGATGATGGTGATTATGATTATTATTATTATTATTATTATCAATAATTACATTTACTCAACTGAGCTATGTGCTGAAGAGTACAAATAAATGATATATGTATATATATATGACGGCGGTGCGGTGTAACCGACTAAACCTGCGATTCGAATGTCATGAGTAGTCACGGATCCGACTTGACGCCTATATTATACATGTATGCCGCGGTCTCGTTTGGGGCAGTCTAATTATTAAAAAAAAAATTATATATATATATATATATATATATATATATATAAAGATCGCATTGAAATGGTATGTGTCGCGCGCAAATATAAGAGATCTAAACCATCACACGTCTTAGTCATGGTCTTTACTTTAAGCTGTTCCTCCAGCCACGTAATCAGCGCAAATGGACGATAAGAACGCTCCCTTTCCTCCACTTTTGTAGGCATATCATTGTAGATGCTATCCTTGTGCTGATAATAGTTGGCGCTGATGCAAAGGAGATCTTTGCAGTTTGACTAACCGTCGCAGGGTACTGGCGCTTGTGAATACGATTATCGCACAGCTAAAGAGTCAAGGTGTGCGGGGCAGACAGGTAGGTGTCAGGTGAAACGATCGATTTGATACTCGACAGTCATTGCTCGAAGAGGCGAATGACCAGACGAAAAAGAACGAATAAAAAGAGAGTAAGAAATAATAATAATAATAATAATAATAATAATAATAATATATATATAATATATAATAATAATAATAATAATAATATATAATAATAATATATATATAATAATAATAATATATAATAATATTATTATTATTATTATTATTATTATTATTTAATTAGTATTAATACTAAACATCACATGTCTGAGCATTTAAACGCGTACGAACCTCCATACGAAGCATGCGCCGAAGTCGGTCGGGTGTGAAGGTTGGCGCGGCGGTATTCAGTCCTGCCAATGTTAATGCTGAAGCCTGGTCGATAAGTTCTGACACGTTGTTTGAAGTCGCGCACAACAAAAAAAAGGAACCGTGTTGCGCTGACTCAACGCACTGGTAGAGTGTTGGCAATAATAGCAGTAGTAGAGTAGTAGTAGTAGTAGTAGTAGAAGGTCGGTTGAGCCTAGCCGTGAGCTTGGATTTGGCGGTCGGGGGTCTCTCGGACTTGGTCGCAGCCGTGATCTTGAACTTAGTCGGGGGTTTGTCGGACTTTGTCGCAGTCGTGATCTTGAACTTAGTCGGGGGTTTGTCGGACTTTGTCGCAGTCGTGCTCTTGAACTTAGTCGGGGGTTTCTCGGACTTGGTCGCAGTCGTGCTCTTGAACTTGATCGGGGGTCTCTCGGACTTGGTCGTTGTCTTGAATTTGGTCCGGGGTCTTGGACTCGGGGGCCTTGGATTTGTTCGCGGCTGTTGGACTTGATCGGGGGTCTTGGTTGGGGCTCTTGGACTTGGGTCTTGTGGACGAAGGAAGACAGCTGAAGGAGGCGTTGCGTTTCGTGAACCTCTATCTATCTGTCTATCTGTCTGTCTGTCCGTCTACTCTACAAGCAGCGCTTCTTACAGCTCAGTCGGTGTCGATGGTGCTCGATGCCGACGCGCTAAGCTGTGTTAGCTGTGTGGCTGTGGCTGCTGAGACTGCTTTGAGACTGTGGCTGTTGTTAGCGCCGTGTCAGAGATGGCCGACGTCGCTGACCGGTCTGGCGGCTGCTTGCCGCTCTTACGCGAACGACATACGAGGTGTAGCCCTGTTGGGAGAGGAACACACGGGCGGCGGGCGGGCGGACGGGCGGGAGGGTGTTCGGCCAGACAGATAGGCATGCATAACCACCACCGCTGCCCCGGAAAGAGGGGCTCTGGCCAGCTGATGATGATGATGGTGGTGGTGATGATGATGACGATGATGGTGGCGATGATGATGGTGACGGTCACGAGGGTGGTGGTGCTGGTGGAAGTAACGCGCCGGACAGTGACGCTTACTGTGACAGGGAAAATGTCGCCGACTCAAATGCTCACAACAACGGCTGCTGCTGCTGCTGTTGTTGATGTTGCTGTTGTTGTTGCTGTTGTTGTTGTTGTTGCTGTTGTTGTTTTTGATGTTGTTACCGTCACGGCCGCCACAGGTTCTACTTGTTAACCACTTTTACCTTTACAACTAGTACTACAACTACTACGACTACTACTACTATGATTTCTAGAGACTCTGAGTACTCACCTCACATCATAGAAATTACTCAGTAGCAGCATACATTTCTACTGACGGGGCAACACACGGGGAAAACATACACACACAAGGGTACAGGTATAGGGAGAGTGTTGTTTGTTTGTTGTTGTTGTTGATCGACGATGATGACAACAACAACACAACAACAACAGACGATAACAACAACACAACAACAACAAGACAACAACAACTACAACAACACAACAACAACAACAACAACAACCGTGGAGATACAGTGGCCCGCCGACGGGTGAGGAGACAGCTCTTTCGATCTCTACCTCCAACTCTCTGGATTTCGAGATCGGTTCCCTTCTCTCTGGCAGTTTCTTTCTCGCTCTCGGCCATCAGCCACGATATCACCCTCACTTGATCGATCTTTTCTGCGCACCCTCTCCCCAGCGTTTCCGATTATCGCCGCGACGTCTCGTAACGTCTAGAACAACGTTTGGAGCGCCGGAAGGGCGCCGCGGGGGGAGACGTCGTGAGAAAGTATGGAATGGCAAACGGGACGAAAAACCGGGCTTGCGCGATTCGGCGACTGGAGGCGGGCGAATCGGACTGCCCGAACCGGACCGCATAAAGACAGTATCGCACACTAGTCCAATAGACGGTCCCCTGTCAGTCACAGTCGGAGAGATTTGAGGATAGCGATGAATGAGTTCGAGAGAGTGCATCCAAAATCTCCGGATTCGTTCGGAACACGCAACCAGAACAGGAGGAAGCAAATGAGGATGGCGTCTTTTCTCTCTCTCTCTCTCTATATATATATATATATATATATATATATATATATATATATATCTCCCCATCTCTCTAGCTCTAGAACACACAAGACGCCATTTTATACTCCTGTTTAGCAAACAGGAGTATGCTTAAAGCCCGATGAGTGTGTGTGTGTGTGTGAACTTGTGCGCCTGACATAAACACGCATGTGTCTGCAAATGTGTCTGCAATGTCTAACCTATTGCATTTATTGTTAATGTTTCTATTTTTTTCTAAGAATGGCACGCATGCATTTACGATATACGCACGCACACACTCAAAGATACACTGCAGGTCTATTCTAAGTCCCAAAGGCTGATTACCATTTTAAGGCCTCCTCCAGTGCTTCTTGACTGTAAGGGCCACAGCACTAGTTCTAGTTTCTAAACTAACCGTACTTTGAAAGTCGACACCCTTGGCAGGTAGGCGTTCTTTCTCAGTATCGCGCAAAAGTTTTACTGCGAAAGTACGATGCGAGTCCGATGCCCTAAGATGAAATCGCGAGATGCGACAATATACACAGATGCATGCAATGCGTATACAATATATGCAGATAATAATATATATATATATATATATATATATATATATATATATATATATATATATATATATATGCAATGGTGGGAATCAAACCTGTGCAACTATGCACCACGCCACCACCGGGCTCCACAGCTGCGAGCACCTAAACTAAATTCTTGATTCTTATATTATTCATGGCTACTGTCTTTCCCAATTAATCTTCGAGCCCTTTTCATCCATGAATGTAGCTAAACGATCCAAGGTATATTTCACTCTGAAAAGGCTGCAACTAAAGATAACCACATTTTATGCGTACAGTAAAATTTTAGTCTACTTTCGGGTCCAGGCCGTCCTTATCCACTTTGGCAGTCCTTTTATTGCAATTCCCTTCAAGCGTCTAGGTTCCATTTATACTTCCTTTCCTTTGAGATCGCCTATTAAGACTGCTTCCCTCTAGGCCTGTGGAATTTCCCTAGTGTTTAGGCAGTCATTAAATAGGGCTTGCCAATATGGTGGGAGAACTAAGGTATCTTTTATGTGTTCATTCCTTATCAAATAATTTCCGTGCGCTTTTCCCCGTGGTGCTCTGTCGATTGCTTCCAGCTGATATAAATATAAACATATAAATGCACTCTGGTTGGGTATGTAAATATGAACATAGTATGACATACATAGCAAAATCGGTGCATGAGTACTCTCGCTAAATGAGCTGAAAGAGCGACACGGATTTAGTACAGCCGTTGAGGTGATACAGGGGGCATGGGCCACCACAGCGACGGCATTTGCAGTCATCTCTGGATTTATCAAACCCAACAGACCGACATAAAATATGATGCAATCCGTAAACATTGTAGCGACTGGCGAGATGACGACATGGACGGAGACACTCCTTCCAGGCCTGCTTAATCATAGCTGGCGATAAATAATATTATCTGGGGATTAGAGACCTTCTTTGAGAATATCCGTGCCGGAATGTTTCCAGGGCGGCTGTTTGCGGTAAACTGTCGCGGTCGAGTGTGCAAGGAATCATCGAGGAATGATACTGAACTTGCCATCATGTATATTAGTATCTTACGGGAATTCGATGGAAGGCCAAGTACTTGTTTCAGGAAAGCTGGATTTGTCCTATACCGTTATATATATTGGACACCGTAGGTGGTTGGACGGATGCCGCTTTGAGCGTAAATATTACCATAGCCGTTTGAGCGAACAGCTATGCTGCCCTTCTGACACTGACTGCCGCCATAACGGTATTTTCTACAACGACCAGTTTTGTGCCGTAAAAAGGTTTTACATGAAGATCACCTCACCGTGGAACCGCAGTCTATCTGCGCTCGTTTCCCCCACGCCGCAACTCTACAGTTTTTGTTTTTGACACCTTAACTATGAAACTACCATTCTACCAAAACGATTTATTGAGTATGCCAAACGCGGCCTGCACGTCAGTACGAATTCTACTGAATATTACCAGGTCATCTGCCTAGAGAAGGATCATGATTGTTGGGTGCCGCTCTTTTACCTCGATACGTGGCAGATTGCTGAACAACGTTATGAATAACAATGGACTGGCATTGTTGTCTTGAGGATACCCAGTCGTCTGATCGAATGAATGTGCCACGCTCGCACACGCCGGCATCGAGAAATATCTGGTTAGACCTCAGAAGTGCGCTGAGTAGAGTAAGCGTTCGTGGTCCAACTCGAACCTCCCCAGACTTCTTCGAGACAGTATCACGATGTGCGATGTCGAAATCAGAATTCAGATGAATGAAGATCCGTGAACATAGAATGTTTTTCCGCTTTATTGCGAGAATTCTTCTCTTCCCTTCTGCCGCGAGATCTATTCATGCTCATATACCATTCTCTTTTCAACGGATACCTTTCTGAGGGCACTCTGCCAGCCAAGTATGTTTGACTGCCTTCTCAAGGTAGTCCCAAAATGAAAAATCGCATGTCGGTCGATCTCAAAACGAAGCTGTGTCTACAAGCTACTCTCAAGTATATTCACGAGGCGCCCAACGGAGTCCTTGACAGCACAGGCCGTCCTTCTAGAGCATAACTTCAGAACTAGGCACTCCACTATCTTAGTCTGCAAAGTATTTTTAAGTAGCTCAATATACATATATATACATATATGTATATATATATATACATACATATATGTATATATATATATATATATATACATACATACATATATGTATATATATATATACATACATATATGTATATATATATATATACATATATATATACATATATGATATATATATATATATATATATATATATATATATATATATACATATATGTTTTTTATAGAACCGTGTTCTCCGGACGGCAAATTTATTTCAATTCAGTAATTCTTCATTAAGTTTGAAATTGCCTTAATTACACAATTCAAAAAATGTAACAGTCGGACAGTATATATGTATATATATATGATCGCATTTGGTATGATGACCCCTCCAAAACATTGTGATTTGTTGTACATACACGTATGTATAGGTATAATGTCCGGCTTTTTCGGGTAATCATCTAATATATATATATATATATATATATATATATATATATATATATATATATATATATATATATATATATATATATATATATATACATATATATATATATACATACGCATATATACATACATATGTACAAGACGTCCGACTGTCGCAGAGGACGCATCTTATAGTTAATTTTTGTCTATTTTACAGTCAGCAGCAGCAGCAGAAGCATTAGCGACAACAATAACGGTTGTGGTACCGCTGATGTAAGAACTTACACGAATTGCAAGATGTCGAACGCACATGTTTCTATATTCATCGTGATGATGCCGCCGCTGCTGCTGCGGCAGCTGATGCTGATGATCACGGTGGTGTCCCCTAACACGGGCTCCATCCGTATCAGCTGCGCATGAAATTTGCCGCCATGCAGAGGAGAGCTTTGGCGCTTTGTGCGCTTCGAACGAGCCTACCGAGTCTAGCTCTGTGTTGTACAGACGAGTCGAATCGGTCGGTTGTTTGGCGCGGTCATCGGCCGCTAACCATGGCGAGCCTCGGCGGCCGGTGACGTCCAACGGTAACGGCCAGGTGAAGGTCCCGCAGGACGCCATGCTGAGGAGTGATATGGAACATCACTGCACTCACCACCATTGCAGCCACAGGTAGGGCGGCATTAGCATCTACAGCACCGTAGCAACAGCAGCATCAGCAGCAGCAGCACTTAGTCGGTCGCTCGGGATACGGGATGCATCTAGTACGCTACACAGCTACGCGATACCGTTTCGTCTTGGCACAAGATTCAAAGGGAACCGCCGAACCCCCCCCAGAAAGACGGAAAGGCAGGTGCGCGCACTGCATGTTCGATCGCCGCGCCGTTACACATTTATATATATATATATATATATATATATATATCATAATTTAAGGTTTGGTAGGACTCGGCAAGAAAATACATTTTCCAATAAAAGGAGGGGGCTGAAGCGTCTTGTTTAGGAGTGAGGATGAAGAAATTTATAAAAGTAGCTATTCTGCCTTTTTCTTCTATATAGTTGTGCACATTTTCCGTTTGCGGGAGCACCAGTCAACGCATGAAGGAACCAATCATGACGGCGTGTTCGGCGGAAAATTCTGCATAATTTATGCTCATCATTTTCGTAGCAAAGTTATAGTGCTGCGTTATATATCTATATACATATCGCATGGGTAGGGTATGTGTCGCGCCGGAATCGAACCCGCCTTTCATACGTCAAAATCTGTTGGCTGTTTTGACTCTGTTCCATAACGTCTATATATATTTAGAAAGCGATATAGCAACAGCGAATTATAGAGCTCGTTTAAGTAAATATATTTCTAGATTGGAACATGGTCTTTGCGAAGTCTGATTTCGAATTAATTTTTTCTAAACGCCCTGGACAATGCTTTGGACAATGCTAAAATAAGTACTAAAATCTATCTTATGTCGCATTATATATAAATATATATATATATATATATATATATATATATATATATATATATATATATATATATATATATATAGCGACACACATAGAGTTACCTAATGTTGAGCTTAAACAATATTTCCGCATTATTTTCGATATATTTTCATTGCAGCTTAGTGCACGTTGTAAGATAGAGGAATAAACCAGGAAAAATTGAAACTCTTAGCGCGACATCAAGATTGCAGCCTAAGCTACCTGCGTAGTCGCCCAATGGGAAGTCTTTTTCACTTAGTGCCATCACCAGAGACCATCTGTCGGATTTCACAAGTGATTCACAGAATGGATATATATATATAAGCGTTTTACCAATATTGACGGGAATATATATATATATATATATATGTAAGTTAGTTGATTGGCTGTTCAGGCTTCTGTTTAACTGGTGTATATATACATACGTGTGCATATGTGCTGCACAGTTTTAAGCAAACATTATTTGATATATAACTAACAATTTGCATATTTACCACTTACGGTTCACATGCAACGAATGCGACATCAGTCTTAGTCAGAGAGTACTATAACTGCAAAATCACGTAGTGTATTGTATGCTGACACTAGTGTGCACAAGGCAGCTATGATAACGCGCAGTGTTCACTAGAAGAAGATTTCAGATACAAACTGTACACCAGCCACTAATGAGCCCGTCTCTTTTAACAAGGGACTCTTTGCAAAATGGACATCGGAGACGGAGGAAAACGGCTCACGATACTCATATCCTAAATCGCGGACTACAATCGCGTCTAATGCGAAATTTTTGCCATAAAAAGTGCATTTTCGAGACGTGTTTGCTTTATACGCTTAATTGCCAAATGCCACTATACTGAACGTGCAGGATAAAAAGTGGGGCATGGCAAGTATTGATCGATTTTGGCAAACTGCTCTCTATACGACTACTCTTTATCGCAACTAACCGCGTGGGGTATTTCAGGCGAAGCAAAGTTCGGAAGAACTTCCGATCACACTCGCAAACATCGAGTTCGTATTTCGCGTTTCTCCACTTGTATTCGGTGACTCCACTGTTACTTCTCTCAGTTCACTGTTCAGTTACTCTACTCATATGCGGTTTCTCCACCAAAAACTCGTTTTCTCGCAATTCTCGTTCTAACAAAAAACATGTCTATGCATTTTAGCTGCAATTGCGACTCTGGTAAGTCTGCTCTAATTGGGCTAACTAGACGCGCACTAGGCTGGATAATTCTAATCAACACTCTGGCAAATTCATATGTAACATACACTCAGCTTGAGTAATAAATGATTGTTTAATTCTAATCGCCCACTTATACTGTCCGGCGACGAGCCCCAAAAACCAATCGTGAGACCAAGGTTACAAAAGTCGATGCTAATTATATTGTGGTGACTGAGCGCGATCTTTCTGCTCTTTACAGGACCACCTGCCATAGAGAAGGTTTTTTCACATGGCTAAACGTAAATTCGCATTTTACTACATTCGTAGTAAAATGCGAATAACCAAGACGAGTGTTCAATCGGTTTTTCATTGGTTTTTTGGAGAGTAGGCCGGTTAGCGTCGCGAGTATCATCCCAAATATCACCCCGATACTTGGGCTTTATAGAAAATGAGACAAGTACAAGCTCGCACTGCACACTGTTTCGATAACGTTGCACGGACGATACTGACTTGTCTCTGTGGCGGGGTCAAGGAAATCCGAAAACTCTGGATCGACACTGTGATGAGAATCACCATAATCGAACGTGCCCGCTCAATGACCTGATAATGTTCTGGATCAAGTTTTCAGTGAGTTACTTTAATGAAGCTACTTCCATTTCAAGTCGCTCGAGCAATTCAAGTGTTTTTCACTGAAGATGAGGTGGGCATCGCGCGTACCCATAACGGCGGGGAGTCGCTTTGCGCATATCTCGACTGACTGCATACCAGCTGCGCACGAAGAACCATCGGACTTCTACTGCGTGTATTCAGAAAACAGATATGTACAAATCTGTTTTCTGTTTTCGGTTGTTTGTGGTGGAATGATGCCCAACGAATACCTCACAGGGAGTATTGGGAAGGTAATGGCCTTGGAAGCATTCCTATTATTCCATCTTATGTGGGTAGACGGCGACATGCGGTAACCGCCATGTTTTCTCTCGATACATAGCGCACAGCTACCATCCATGACTTCGTTTGCCGGAAACACCGGAGTTTCAATCACAACTGCAAGACCATTGGATGTTACTAACTGTTATGTACACTTACTGTAATGCTGACGAAATCCCACGCTGGTAGGACAAGGCGATATATTTGACAATGACCATGACTATCTATCAAGTTCGACATTATATATATATATATATTTTTTTTTTATATTCAGCGTGATAGCTTTTTTAATTAAAAAAATCCATGTATCGTATATTAAAAAAAAGAAAGCTAGTTCATTCAACAAACGGTCCTACACAGAAAGCAAATAATGTTTCACTTCAGGTGTCACGTATGGGTATAGACCGCAAGCCCTGACGTCTGATGAAATGACCGTATCCCGTATCGGGCATCGTCGTGACGTCGTTATTTTTGTATCTAGCATACGCTTAGATTTGGTATAGTTTAATCCACATACATTTCTACCGATGCCGCCGGAGAGCGGTAACCAGGCAAATATGGCCATAGCATAACGCCGTGAGAATCAAGTTGACGTCAAAAGGTGTGTTTGACGCCCGCTTGAGCCAGAGCATTTCAGTTCTATTTCGAGTTTGTATGTAGGCAGGATAAATGGGCTGGGTTTTCCGTCTCGCAATCTGCTGTTGCTCAAGAGTTAGCGCGACGCCATGGCGGACAACGTTGTCATCAATAACTTTATCCTCACGTTGAGCATTTTACGAGCAGTTTCGGAAACAGTCATTTGAGGAGATTCAGAGTGATCAGACATAGCGTCTCTGAAGCTGCAGAACTCTGTGTTCGCAATACACACGCATACACACACTGCAAGCAAGTCAGTCTGTGTCTTTTTGGTGTTTTGTCATGTAGTCTATAAAAAATGACTGATTAACCTGAAAGGATGACCGACTTAGAATGAGTTTTTCTTTCCTAAATATTGTAAGTCTCTTCTTTTCTCTATACTGTAACCCTTCTTTGTAGGGCTTCCGGTGTAGTCATTTAGGTAAGTGATGACTCCTTAGTGCCCTGGTAGTGAGTTGCCCGTGGCGCGTGAGAGTATTAGAGAGGTTGTTTTTGTTTCTAGACCATCTTCCGTCCCCTAAAAGCATAGACTCGTCGTGGGACATATCTTGAATGCACGGAAAGCCTGGCATGTTGAGGTGTGTCAAATATTTCCCCAACAGTCCTTCTGGCCGCAGCCAGCATGGCCGCTGACTCTTAGCAGTATATGGCTTATTATCAATTCTCTATGAGCATCGCACAAAAAAAATCTCATCAATATTGCAGATCGAACAGGCGGCACTCCGCTAGATGACAACCATGTCTAAAGCACTAGTCCCCTATGCCACGCCGCCACGTATGGTAATTGAATTACTGGCGTTGACCAAGCGCACCATCAAAGCTTTACGAAGGAAGTTGGTCGGCTTCTTCCGTATTAGGCGTTCAGATTTTGGATTTCGCAACGTTCCGCGTACCTGCGTTTGGGTTGCGTCTCTTTATGCACCTTCTTGCGCTCCGGCAACCACCACTATTTTAGACCACATCCACTCGAGGCATAGACCAGGATCGTGCCCGTGCCACGATATCATCTAAGTGCACTCAACGTCATAGCATTCTCGTTACAGAATGCACGAATGCATTGATAGGCTTTTGTCCAGCAAAGGAATGTTGTAGCAACAGGAGGACAGCGTGTGACAGCCAGACGTTCAATAGAAGCAGCATCGACGTAAATTTCATAATTTTCAATACATTTCATGACTAGGTGGACCAATGGCCAATCGAAGCACACATCTCTTGCATTTGCATTTTTTATTGGATTTTATTGATTCAAGCTCCGTTTTGCGTGAATCAAAAACTTCGTTTATATTTTCAGAAAGATGAGTGTACCAACCACACTGTGCCAAGTAGGCTGAACAAGCTAAGCTGGCTGATTAACCAGCATGGCCTCAGATGAAGGCGAAAAAAGTCTCGATTGTTCTCGATTGAACACCGGTTGAGGGCTGACGGGTTGCCGTGGCGAGGGAAACATCACCTAATAGAAACGCTTAAGAGTCTTTTTTGTGACCGCAATTATGGCAGTTACTCTACAGTATACCAGTCGCTTGTTACTGTACAGCCCTCTGCCAGTTCGACCATGTTCACAATATGGCGATCGTCACCTTGCCAACCGTCGCCGATTCACTTTGGTTGGTGGAGGCGCTCCAACGTTCGGCGCTCAGGTGCTTGAGCAGAGGGTCATACAAATGCACCCCAGTAGCGTCGGCGGCTTCGGCCATGGCAACCATGGTTAGCAAAACAATCGCAAGTTCGAGTCCCGGCCTTGCTGGCTGTATTTGTTGGATGTGGTTGTCATTGCCCTAGCTGCTACATACCTCTGCTGGAGAAAGTCTATATAAATCCAGTAACAAGAACGCGATGACCATATATGCATTTAAACGACATCGTGCCACAGACAACTTAGCCCATTACGAGCGTCTAAAATGTGGTTGTCAGAGCGTTAAAGGAAAAACTCATCACCTGTGGGGAGTCTCGTAAACACAGTAAAAACCTCGAATTGTACCCGAACTTCTCAAACCAAAAAAGCTCGCACCACTTTTCCGTCCAATGAGAAGAGTGAGGTACCCACCGAGCAGATTGCTTGGTGATGGTCCGTGATGGTCATGCAGGATCTTATCGAAGGATAAGGATCTGGCATCGAAACTCAAGATCTCCACTAGCGACGCACAGATTAAGCTTGAATTATAGTATATCGTCTCGGTCTTCACCACGAGCCACATCTTCTTCAACCGTTGCTGTGTTGACGCCCTTCACGAGTTTGTCGTACGAATTGAAATACTAGAAGCCATACATACACACTTCCCCAGAGATGGAGCTTCGCGATCGAGGCTCACCGAAATACTCTTGAGCAATTAGCTCTCGCTGGAAGCTGTACAAAAAGTCATCATTATGCGGGTACGACTGTCCATTGATATGGCACCTAAAAAATACTTTTCGAGCTGAACCTCAGCCAAGATTCAACGTCCACGGGACTGCTTTTTGCAATGCTTCATAAACGGACCCCCATAAATACAAATATGCAAAAGTAGGGATCGAACCCGCGCACCTATGTGTCTTCTCCGATCGCGAGGCGCAGACGGAATGCACCACGCCAGCGGGCTCGATATGGCACCTACATGCTCGTAATCGCCATTTTCTCACACCGCTGTCTGTGGGAGAATCGACGTGTTCCACCCGAATATCGACACAGATGATGCTATGCGTCAGTGGAGTCAATTCTGATCCACTATCAACTACGCTGGAAATTTCAACAACTTTCCAGGTCATTAGAATTAGATTTCATTTTGCACGCTGATAGCGCAGCGTCTATAGATACCCCAGTCAACGAACTTTAGTTTCAATGTGTAACATGTAGCGTAATGTATAACAGCCACCGTATCAAGTTTAAACTGGCACTACGATAATGAGACAATGTTTCCATTGTCTGTATGTCTAGAAAGCTAACGTGATTTAGAGGCAGAACCGTTGCCGTCCGTTAGTAGAATAATCCCTGTTTATGGGTTCGTATTTAGCAATAAACACATACACAAAAAGAAGTCAGTGTCAAACTGAATATCCTACTAAAACCTTTAGTCTACAAATATATATATAGACACCGCATTTCCGCTTATAACAACAGCATACGTTCTAAGTAATTTCCTTGTTTCTAAATCGTTTTAATTAAATTGATTACATTTTACGTTTTACCTAGTTGAAATTATCAACTTAAAACTTAATGATTGCCTGCAAAAGCCACGATGCCGCCCAGCAGGAGAGGTGCTGCACCTCCGCCCACCCTAGATATATCTAGGTTACGCCAAGGCTCGGCCGACGCCACTGCATGTGCTGATCAGACCGATGCCCCGAAGGAGGTCACAGCAAACACCCACGATGCGCCGGCGATGAATGCTTCTGGTGAACCAAGCCCATCCTTACCGAACACCCCGCGCCTAGTCCTTGCGCTAGGATCGGCACGGCAGAAGAAGTCATAGGCTCTAAGCGCAAGAAGTTGTCTTCATTCTCTACGAGCGCTGAAGACGACAAGGTTGCTGAGACGACGGGTTTACTCGTGTGGTAACCCGCAGGGAAAAACTGACTGCGTCCCGCGAGCAGAAAAGCCTAACTGAACTAAAGGAGAGTATATCGACTGGCGAACTAGGGATTAAAGAGGACCATCCGAAGGCGAAGCCTCAGGAAAGTTTCCTCAAGGCTCGCTATTATCGACGTATAAACACATATACGACGTGGCTCCCGGATGCAGAATATCCGGCGACAAGAAGTCCATTATCGTGTGGCTTTCCCGAATCGAAGATGCATGCCGGGTGCTTTAGATTTCAGCCCTAAGGAACCTACCGGTGGTCACGCACAGCCTATCCCTATCGATATTTAAAGCCGGGATACACGGAGTTCCAGTCTCAATTACCGAAGAGGAGATACTACGCGAGCTGTCATCACTTAGAATTAATCACTTGAAAAGATCGTCTCACGTGCGAAACGGAGCGAGAGTTATGCTCAGTAAAGTGATTCTTTCCTTTACGCGCCAACCTCCGCCACCCGAATTTCTTGGATACCACTCTCATTAAGTACTTCTCGAGCCCAACCAACACAAGTTATGTCACAAATGTCTGAGGCCGGGACACTTCGCCGACAGGTGCAGAATGCCCCAAGTGCGGCACCCCCAGTTACCTAGCTGCGAGCTGCCCGAATTCAGCAAGATGTGTGAACTGTCGTGGTGCTCACGCAGCAGGTTCATCTGCCTGCCCTCGCTTGCCTTGCTTTCGGTAAAGAAACCGAGTTATACTGGAAGCCCGCACGTTGCAACTGGTGAAGGTGCTGCTCCCGGCGACCGAGATCACCGACATGTTTCCCAGATCAGCCCTGTCTGTAGACAGCACATCTCCGGTTTCAAAACAACCTTCTTACGCTGGCATCATACGCGGAATATCTCAGTCACACAATGACCCTACACCACAGCTGCTACTCCCAGCTCCCATATCAATCCCCACTAGAAAAGACGGAAGATCGACAGGGCGGTCCCGCCGCAGATCGCCCGTTTCAAGACAACGCCGAATCAAAACACCTTCCTCGGACTGTCTCAAATTCTTACAGGCTTAAGCCCAGAGATATCGGCCAAATTCAAGACCATAGCGACAGGGGCCTCGATGGTAGTAGAAAAAGAGTCCTATAAGAAGGTCTTTGGGGTGTTTGTTGTGGCTTTAGCGGCAAACGCTCGATTCTAAAAACTGAGAGGCCGTAGAAGCGGATTCTGTTCGGGTAGAACTTGTACTCCCTTCCTATAAGAGTCTTATCAATATATATATATATATATATATATATATATATATATATATATAGTCTAATACATTGAGCCATACCTGTATATAACTGATGCAAAGTGCAAGTCGTCAAACAAACCGGCTATGACGATTTGGATTCCCGTACGCCCATCTGGTCAATGGTCAGCCAAGTTTTTCGTTGCATTCATATCGCTCAATTTAGATCCTTAGGGAGATTAGCCACCATTGAGATTACCTAATTACTACAGCTTTCGACAACTATAGCTATCCAATCTGCGAGTTATCTATTAGGCAATCGTTAGCTCATAGCTGTTGATAGATAAGCGTATCTATCAATGGCCGAATATTTGCCGAGGCCACGTTGCAACAGATGTCCTTGTCGCGCGCTTCATATGAGAACTATCGTAATCGTCATTATTACTATTTGGCAAGAATGCGAGTTGTGCTGCTATTGAAGGCTCCGACTTCAGTCACGGAAGTTACCTCTCCCAAGAAGAAAACCTCAGTGACCATTACAAAATAGAGCTCACGCTAAAGGCCGGTTGAAAGATAATGGCCTTTAGGGCAAACCGTACAAGATAGTAGAGGAAGATAACGTATGACAGCTCAGGCCTGAACTCACAAAGAAGCAAACCAACCAGATCATGAATAAACTCTTCCTGCAACACGCTTGCTTCGACCGGAAGCCATGAAGCAGGGGGACACTCACAGGAGAAGGGGATGAGCCCCAGCGATAGCAGTAGTGGACGTACTCAAGGCTGTGTCGAGACTTGAACCGAAAAAGGCTCCAGGGCTAGGTGGATTCCCGCTCCTGGCGATCAAAATTCTATTTAAGGGGATGCAGAATTGGTTGCATTCTGGTTGCATAAGTGTTCAACACAGCGACCATAAGGAAACATACCAGCCAAACTGCAACCGGCTGAGGTGGTTCTTTCATTCTCAAAGATAATGTAGGATTCGGACGCATCTGCCTACTTAATTTCTTGGCGAACATACATATACGAGACAATCGCTAAAGAAAGGCTTAGGGCCTCTGTGGAGGAAAAACAGACTCCTTTCGGCCTCTAAATATGCATTCAGGAAAAACCGGTCATCGTTTCGGAAAAAGCGAGACCATATTGCCAAAGGGAAGGTGGATCCCATTAGACTCTATATAAGCAGGCCAGCCGATAGCGGATAACTAGCAAAAGCAACGTGGCGTCTGGAAAGACAACGATACCTTCGGCCGCCCCGTAGCCGCGAATCCTTGCGATGAGGGCTGTGCATACCGTCAGCAGTCGCACAAACGAGGTGGCAGCACAATTGGGGAGAGGGTGGGGTTGCTTATAATAAAGCAGGTCAAGGAAGCCCTGTTCCTAAGGATCCGCTTAGACAAGAGCCTTATGACAAGACTGGGCTCAGTCACATAAAGATATGCTCGGCTAATGTTTGGCGAGAATTATGCCAGACATTCACTGACCAAGAGAATGCAGGTGCAGGCAGGCTGATGCCAATGATCGAGTCGATAGCGCTCTTCGGGAAGCCGGTCTAGCTCAAGGTCTCCTTGAAAACGAAGAAGGCAAGAGAATTCGTTAGGAGCACCCAGAAGGCGGCGGCCCTCTGAATTATCCAGCGATATCGCACAATTAAAAAAAGCTGTCCTAATCCTGGCAGGATTTCATTCCTGTGACCTGAAGATGAAAGGCAAGGGAAAACTCTAGGACAACGGGCCAAGCTACGGTACGAAATAGAAAGAAAGATAGAAAAAGAGCGATAAATGGAGACACGGCAGGCCAGATGTCACTCTATTTCTTCTGGATTATTAGGCACACACCACGATCCCTCATCCCACTCATCAGAAAACGGATAGAGCGGACAGGGGCAGAACTTCCTCTTTGGAATTGGAAAAGCTCTCTCGAGGAGCTATGCCTTTACTGCCTGGAAGGAGCGGGGGATGTCTCGATCCACGCTCTCCTAAAGTGTCAGGCACTAAAACAGGCTATAACCACAATAATTGTAGAACTAAGGGACAAGTGACCCAATATGACGGCGAGCAAATATCCCAGACCCAGAAGAACTCTTAAGGTGTTCGTAGTCTACATTTGCAGCACGACTTCTGGGTGGAAACTGAGAGCAGCTATGGCTACAAAGGTACTAAAGGAGAAAAGAACGTTGGGAAGGCTCAGGTGAGCTAGATTTCCGATTACTGTACTAGCAGATCACATGACTTTGAATGTTACGGCCTCGCAGGCGTTGGAACAAAGCAAGTCCAAACGGTGGGGCAACCAGTGAGTGACTCCGGCCACGTAATTCGAATGAAACTCACTACTCTCTTGATGGCTTTGTACTGTTTTATGAAGATCTAGAGCATCAGAGGGTGCTGCTTAAGGGGGGAGGTAAGTTTAGTGGGTATGGGTCTCAGAGGCCTAATATCCATCCGCAAGGGTCGAGTCCCACATTGCTCGAGACGGGAAATGGGAACCTCCCCATTCCCCACGCGCAGCAATAGTACGTAACCGCCATTGTCACTCCTTCAAATAAAACGACCGCTTAAGCTTAAATTGGTATTTCCAACAAGGCTCCTACTGAGGTTGTAGCATTAGTCAATGGACCTCAAAACATTGAGTGGTTTATTTTACTCAAATACGAATCTAATTGACAAAATTGATTCTAATAATCTGCTCTGAAAGGCGCTAGTAGCAATGAGCACAATTGGAAAACCGCATCTGTTGTCCATCCCGGTATTGAAATAATCTGGAATGATCTCACACCAACCTGCCTCGAGCATCTGAATAACCTGAAGCAGCGTACCTCAAGCAAGTCTTGGGCTTCCATCGCTCAGTCCGCAACCGAGTTGTCTATTTCCTCACGGACACCCCTCTGTTCGTCGAGAAGCTAAGACAACACTTTGACCTGTCGGCGTAACCCAATTACGTCAACGTTCTTAAAACGTAGGAGTGCGAGTTTGCTGAACTCGATGCGGATTTCCCTAGCACCGGAGCAATGCAAAGCTAGATCTGGAAAGGGCCGAGTCGATCTAACCGTCATGTGGTGACCTGGTTTGCCCTGCATGGTTTTCACTACGTGCTGCGCGCGAACCCCGGGTTCCATGATCCCTCGAACTCATGTGTTTACCAACGCCAGTCTACATAACCAAGCTCGCGACTTCATAAGTCGTTCATAAATATATTCATAACTTTTACATATCTATTATTTTATAAGTCCAAATGTGTGTATGTATACATATGCATATCCTTTAAGTGTTCTATTTCTATACAACATGTGTGATAATACACCTGACTATCAAATTATTCTGCTAAATAGCCCATATTAGCAGATGCATACTTGTACTACACTTACTTCTTTACTGAGAGACATGCATCATATATAAAAAAACAGCTCTGTTTTCTTCTAGGCAATCAATTCATGTAACCTTGTAACCGGCCTTGCGTAGACATTGCCGCGCGTCACTGCACAAACTTATAGGTACGTTGTTTTTTACGGCGACTCCTCGCAAAGACAAATAAATACTTTGTTTGGTTTGCAGTGCCAGAGGGTTTGAGGTCAATTCCATCTCGGTGTCTTTGTGACATGTCACTGCTATCGGTGATATCAGGTGTCGAAACGCGACGTAAACCAACGCGCTCCATGTACCTGTATGCACGCACGAATGTTGATACTGCTTAGGTGTTTTTTTTTTGTTGCAACAAGACAAAAACAACATGCAGAGCAAATGATGAGCAAGCTGACGCACCTGACTGATCGCAGCAAACATGTCCTCAAAGCTCGACCATTCCATATCGTCATCTGCCGCGTTTATGCACTCGCGTTTTATGCAGAGCTGACAAATCCTACTTCCTTTAGTTCTTCCCTTTCTTTTTGTCTATGCTTGCTATGTAGCGGCAATATTGTTTGAGCTGTTCCTGTATTTTATAATTAGTCTATTCTTGTTGTATATTTATATATATATATACATTTCAATCTCCGTATGTATGCATACAGTGCTGAATGTCCTTAAATGCTTTTGCTATCCCGCTATCCTACTGATATGCTCTGCTATATTTATTTGCCTTTTACTCCCGTTATCTCGTTTTACCTCGCTCAGCGTATAATATATATATATATATATATATATATATATATATATATACACACAGCGAGTAAAACAAATACAAACAAAAAGTGCTATATATATATATAGCACTATTTGTTGTATTTGTTTTCTTCGCTGTTGTTTTTGTATTCGTTTACCCTCTAGACTGATCTGCTAGGCGGCGGACGATGTTGATAATGATGATGATGATGATGAAATCTCGTCTGTGGCCTGGATCGAGTTAAGCTAGCCTAGGCGGCTAACCTAGGGCGAGCCTGGTAGGTAGATGTCTAGTTAATTGGCGAAAGGAAGAAAAAGGGCTATCGACGCGCTCCATGCCACCGCTGTTCGTGCTCTCATAGCGGGCACTACCTAGTGATAGCAGTATGTGGTTGTTGTTGTCGTCGTCGTCGTCGTCGTTGTTGTTGTTGTTGTTGTTGTTGTTGTTGTTGCCGCCCATCTGTCTGGCTCTCCGTCTCTTGGTGCTGTTGTTGTCGTCGTTGTTGTTGTTGTCGTTGTTGTTTGTTGTTGTAA
Organism: Dermanyssus gallinae; assembly: GCA_003439945.1. NCBI lineage: Eukaryota > Metazoa > Arthropoda > Arachnida > Mesostigmata > Dermanyssidae > Dermanyssus > Dermanyssus gallinae. The sequence continues at coordinate 100,724 of QVRM01005059.1, forward strand.
CCGTGGTAAGATTTTGTGGTGCGGAAAACTACGGTTGCCGAAACCGCTGTTTCCGCCGCTCTCATTGCTCTCTGCTAGTACATGAGTGTTACTGTGTTGTTGTTATTGTTGTTGTTGTTGTTGTGGTTGTTGTTGGTAATATTGTTTCCGGTAATGGTGTCGTCGTCGCCGCTGTTGTTGGTGGTGTTGTTGTTGTTGTTGTGGCGGTGGGGGCCGCTCTAAGTGGGGGGTCGCAGCGCGGATCACAATAAAACCATACGATGCCCGAGACTACGACGACAACAACAACAACAACAATTACAACAACAACAATACGACGGCCATCACAACAACAGCAACAGCAGCAACAACAACAACTACAACAACAACCGATAATAGCTGAACATAAATAGTGTACAGGGAAGCAACAGCAGCAGCAGACGGCAACAACAACAACAACAACAACATCGACCATCTTACACCACTTACATCTCCTTCCCGTATACCCAATGTACTACGTGCTGATAGGGACACGTCGAGATAGAAGAAGAGGCCGAGGAGAGGGCCAGCGAGAGAGAGAGATGAACGAGTAAGAGAGAAATTGATATAACCTACGGAAAAAAAGAAGGGTGACCGAGAGAAGACGGGGCGGAGAGGAAATCTAAACGGGTACCGAGACGAGATAAACGTATGTATGAATACGTACCAGCAACAAAAGAGATGGATAGGTGGATGGAGGGATAAATATATGGAAGGAGAGATGGACAAATGCATAGACAGACGGATAGATAGATTGATATATACATAGGCAGGCAGATAGATAGATAGATATAGAGGCGGTTGAACAAGATGATAGGCTGCCGCTGCCGCCGGCAGACAGCAGATATAAACAGCTGCTGATAGAGCATCATGATTGTCGATGTCAACAACAACAACAGCCACAGCAACAGCAGCAGACAGTAAAAGCTCGGCGGCCGGACGGCTGGGTCTGGACTATCGGCGACAGGAGACCGGGTTGTCCAGACAGGCTGGCATACCGCCAAAGACGCTGACTACCAAAAAAAAACAGACGACCCTCACTCGGCGCTTAGGACGCCGTCATCGTTGAGATGATGGTCGATGGTTGATGATGATGATGGTTGATGGTGGTGATGATGATTGTGATGATGATGGTTGATGGTGGTGATGATGATGATGATGGTTGATGGTGGTGATGATGATGGTTAATGGTTGATGGTGATGGTGATGTGATGGTAGTGATGCTTATGCTGATGACAAGCATGTTGTTGATGATGATAATAATGATGATGATGATGATGTTAATGATGATGGTCGGAGGAGCTGATAAAGCTAAGCCGTGATTATGGGCTATTAGCGTTCCACCTAGTTCTGCTGCTGCTGCTGCTGCTGCCGCTGCTGTGGCGGTGGCAGCGGTAACGATGGTGGTTCGATGAGGGAAAGGGTATGCTTAAGGTAAGGTATGCTTAAGTAGCTAGATAAACAGATAGATATGTCGGTTCTAACGGCTGGCAGCAAGGCTAACGCGCTCCTGATGACTGATGATGAATGGATGATGATCATGTCTACGACAATGTGGCAACAGGCAACCTGCTCTGTTACAGCTGTGCCAGCAATAACAACAAGAACAACAACAACAACAACAACCACAGCGAAAACAACAACATCAGCGACAACAAGAACATCAACAACAACAACAATATCGGCGGCCACAACAACAACAACTACAATAACAACAACAACTACAACAACAACAACAACGGCGTGTTGCTAGGCTGTCTCCTGGATGGCGGTGGATAATGATATGCAGTGATTGCGGCTGCTGACAGCTGTTGTCGTTATGGATGTTTGTTGAAGACGGCGGCGGCGGCGGCGGCAACGGCGTCCTCTCGACAACCGACGAATGTCCGAGAATGATCTACTGAACAAAACCGAACTACTGCTGAAGAAGGCGCATTCTAAACAATTTCTGCTTGCTTAACGCGGTAACAGTAGCCTGGTAAAATGAAACGAACAGCAGCTTAACTTCAACCACAATATCACTTCATACCAGCACACTTGTATTTGAAGTATTCATTAATCAGTAGTTAGGTGATACACATTTGTACATTCTACATACAGCTTTCCTGCATCACCTTCGAGTCAGCGGTATCGCTTCTGTACACTGTTGGAGGGAATTCACCGAACCGCTCTCGCATTGCTTCATAAGACCAAGGAGCCAAAAAAAGTGAGACATATTATAGTATGAAATAGATAATAGTGGTGTTACACATTTTGCATGCACACTTTTTACACACATTTTTTAATGCACATTTTAAATCTTTTTATATACGAGAACTTAAGCATTGTGAAATTGCGGTTCCGTGAATAAACCTCAAATTGAAAAAAACACAAATGTGTTACGGTGAGGATCAAACCCATGCACCCGTGTGTCGCCTCCCTCGTCACAAGGCGCACGTGAATGCACCACGCAAACAGCTCGGCGAAAGTGGACGCAGTACCGCTTCTGCTAGTAATGCTACCAGAGCTGTAGTACCCGCAGTTGCAGTACCAGCCCTGCTTGTATTGCTGTACTTGCAGTACCACACCTGCTGGTTTTGCTACAGCTACAATACCACCCCGGCTGCTACCGCTACAGCTGCAGTACCATCTCAGCTGGTGCTGGTACTGCTACAGCTACCGTACCACTCCACTAATGCTGGTACTGCTACAGCTGCAGTATCACCCCAGCTGGTGCTGATACTGCTACAGCTGCAGTACCACCCCAGCTGGTGCTGGTACTGCTACAGCTGCAGTAACACCCACGCTGGCTGCTGTTACTAGCTGCAGGCTGATCAGTACCACCCCAGCCTGTGCTGGCACTGCTGTAATGCTATCGTTACAGCACCACCACCCCTTACTGGCCTGGCTACGCTGCCGCAACAACTGCATCATTCATTGCCTTAGCTCTGTCCTAACCGGTTTGCAACGGCATGCATTACCAGCTCTGCTTGTGTTTCCGTACTTGCTGTCCACACTGGTGGTAATTGCTGTACTTGCATTAAACCACAACCTGTTGGTATTGCTGTACTTGCAGTACAACACCTGCTTGTATTGCTGTAGTTGCAGTACCACTCATGCTGGTATTGCTGCAGTTGGCATTACAGCCCTGTCTCTATGTGCTGTATACTTGCAGCACACACTTGCTGGGTATTGCTGTACTTGCAGTACAACATCTGCGGTAGTGCTGTGTTGCAAGTACCACCGTTCCTGCTGGAATTGACTGCAGTTGCAGTACCAGCCTTGCCGTATTGCTGTAGTGCCACACCTATTGGGTAACTGCTGCAGTTTGCAAGTACAATACTCTTCTTGTGGTGCTGCTGTGGCTTGCATACAACTCTGCTATTATTGCTGTAGTTTGCAATACCGCCCCTTGCTGGTATTGCTGTAGTTTACAGTACCACCCCTGCTGGTATTTCTGCGTTACAGTACCAGCCCCCTTGTAGTGCTGTACTTGCATTACACATCTGATGGTATGCTGTAGTTACAGTACCACCCCTGCTGGTATTTCTGCATTTACAGTACCACCGCCCTGCTTGTATTGCTGTACTTGCCAGTACCAACATCTGCTGGTCTTGCTGCAGTTGCCAGTGCCAGCCCTGCTTGTTATGCTGCACTTGCAGTACCACCACCCTGCAAATATTGCTGTAGTTTCAGTACTGTCATAGCCCCGCAGTCCTCTATCTCCTACGAGCTTGAAATTATCGTGTGGCATGCCCTTAATGAGGCACCGAGGGCCAGACATTTTCAAATATCTAAATTTTCCGTTTATGGTTTATGATCTATTCAGTCAATAGGCATAAATGAAAATTCCAGTCCAACATCGGAGATCGAATCGGCGACCGGCACCTGGCCTAGTGACGGTGACAGTCGGTTACTAACAGTGGTTGCAGAACTACCCCTGCTGCTGCTGTTGTTGCTGAATAAATGAATGAATGAATAGATCAAGACGAAATAATAAAATAAAATACGGCGCGACTTTTGTCAGTCGCCGCCCTGTATCAGTCGATTTATCGTGATCATCAATTGTGACAACGACAGCGAGCAAACAGGCAGACGATAGGGGGTGGAAAACAACAACAGCAGCAACAACAACAACAACAACTCACTGACACCAAAAATGCTCTTCTATTCGAATCTCTTACTAAACAGCTCTGTGCAGATTATTCGAGACAGAATAGCTGTGCATGCAAGCAGTGCAAGCGCTGATTCAGCGCAATAGAGCGGGAGATGGAGTGAGAGACAGCGACTATATCTGTTTTGCTCTATGACTCGTTATGACTAGTTATGCTGCTAACTAAGGCAGTTTCGGTGGAGTCGAGAGACGCGGCGAGACTGCCGGGCTCAAGCGAGCGAGCGAGCGAGCGGGCGGGCGGGCGAAAGTGCTAACGAGTTTCCTAGCGAGAAATGTAGAACTGCAGTGTCGCTGATCACGCGGCTCAATCAACGACTGCGGTGTCTGCGCGCAGGAGACCAATAGGCCATAGTAACCAGCTGCTATAACCGTCGGCGTCTGGCCTTCGTGTTGTTATGCTACTCAATCTCATCAGCGATACAACGACCTGTTGTTGTTGTTGTTGTGATACTTGTTGCTGTTGTTGTTGTGATACTTGTTGCTGTTGTTGTGGTACTTGTTGCTGCCGCTACTGTTGCTGTTGCTGCCGTTGTCACCAGGTGATGATCGCCTGACCGCTTAACAGACACCCCTCCGCCGCATGCTGACGTTGACCTTTCAAGGTTACTTCTCGTTCATCTTGGTCTCCTTTCTCCGCCCCCGACGTTTTATTTTTCTTCGTCTGCACTCGCCGTACTGCACTCGGACGCGTGTATATCAGCTATTTGTAAGCCTAGGTCCTTAGTTGAAGATTGTTTCGTACATATACATATCTGCATCTCATTATTCAGACGAGTATACCGTATGTACTAGATATCTCTCACGCATACTGTACACTCGTCTAGACATACGCATATATATATATATATATATATATATATTATAGTTGGGATTTTATGGTCCTGATAGCCTGTTGCCATCTCACTTCAGCTATATCTAACGATCATTCCCGGTATTTTTAATACATATATATATATATATATATATATGTCTTAGGGGGCCCAGGTAAAATCACTGAGGGACTTATTACTAAGATATGCAAGTGTCTTAGATTGGCCACGGGCGACCTACGCGCTGGTGAATTTTTCCGGCAAGGGCTGTCATTGGATATACAACGTGGTAACGCCATAGCGGTGCTTGGCACCTTGTCCAGGTGGTCGACACCAGGCCGTGGACCTAGAGCTGATGTAATTGTCGTCACGTTCACTGGGGAACACCCCGTTATGAGTTAAATGAAATTGTGTATATATATATATATATATATTCACTATAGAAATATTTATTTGTCGTTACAATCACGAAATGGTATTTCTCGTAAACATATATATGTATATAAATATGTTTTTTATAATATTCGTAGTAGCATTCGTATAGTATATGCCTCCTCAATATTGGTGAGAATACCACAATCTATTTTAATCTATTTTTCTCAACCTAATAGGTACCTTAGGAAGCCAGATTTCTTTAGAAAGTTATTACAATTTGTATTTGCCTGCGAGGCTCCTTTGCGAGAACGCTTGTTTCTTATATATATTTTTTTTAAGTACGGTAGACATGAAAACGCAAATGCACTCTCAGTAGTACCCAGCAGCGCCTTCTGTGGAACTTTCTACCACTTAAAACCTCAGTCCTCCCCCGCCCAGAGTTCAGAAATGTGTGGCACACTGTGAGGCCGTGGGAGGGGAGCCTCGTGCTTAAGTGGTTCTCGTCCTGGCCCCGTGTAGCGACACGGGGCCAGGACGAGAACCTCCTGCGTGGCAATCTGTCAAGGTTCTGCGGACCCGGGCCAGGCGGAAACGTTCGGTTTGGTCAGACGTGCAAAGCGTGCACGTGTCCACCTGCGAATTCCCAATTCGCGCTATGTAGGTTTGGAATTGGCCGTGACCCGTGAGGACCTGGGCCGAGAAGTAGGTAAGTGACCCCCGGCTCGGTCCGTCAGACCAACGACTACGCCGCGCGGAGCGCTCGTATGTTGAGAACGGTGCGTAGGCTAGATCGGCTCGTGCCGGCGTCGCGTATATCTCCAAGAACCCCGCGAGAGACGATAGCAGTCGGCGGCGGCGCTCGTCCGTAGCCTCCACCCCTCCCAACGGAGAATCCTGGTCAGGTTCTGAGCGACCTTGCTGACCTTGGCCACGATGTGCTTAATATGCAGCGTACCGGAAAGACCAAAACCTAAGGGAGTTGTCTTGACTGAGATATAGTGGTGGCCGGCTACCGCCAGGTTGCCCCACGTGCCACTTGTGTGTCACGTGTGAGGTGACTTGTCTCCGGCTTCTGTAGGGCACGTTGTAGATAATGGGCAGTCATCCATGCCGCTATGTCGGTTAGCCCTGCGCTGGCAATCTCCGCCAGTGTTGCTTCTCGGCGAGCCGTGACGAGTAGAGTGAGGTCGTCGGCGTTTGCGTCGGTCTCTACGCTTTCTGGGAGTCCCAGTTGCAGTACCCGTCGTAGGCCAGGTTCCATATAACCGGGTCAAGAACGTAGCCTTGAGGCACTGCACTGGCTTTGCCCTGTTATGATCGCCCTGTCGCCCAAATATAAGAGAAAGTTTCCAACGGACGTGAGGCAAGATGCCCTTATGCCCCAGCGTCGTCATAATCATCCACCGGTTTAAAGGCATCTATATATATAAATATATAAGAGTAAAGAATCTCATGTTTAATAGTATATTCCTCATATTGACAACGGGTGTTACTTGCACATCGTTTGTTTTCGGTTGGTCTTGATATCGAACCTGTCCAAGACAACGATTTGTTCTCGAGCGAACTCAGAACGACAACGGCTTGGTTACGTTGTCTTCGCAAGTCTCGTCGCCTACTTTGTCCGCTCTGTTTACGCTGGGAGATAACTGCTCCGGAAGGAGTTGGCATCTATGTAAATAGAATAAAAGCTAAGTGAAAAAAAATAGGACAGAGAGACACAAAAATAAGAGACTAAACTAGTCCAAAAAGTACCCAATCGCCTGACCACATATAGAACGACGGAGACATCAGCTGTTTAGGTAAAGAAAAAGGCTTGCCCGGTCAAGTTGTTTCCTCTAGCGCTGGCGCCACTGACTGCCTGTCTTATTAAGGGCACTGAGATGTGTGATTGAACGTCGCAGTTGGCGGCCCCCAAAAAGCTCTTTAAGGCGGAGGATTATTTACGAAAAACAATAATAGCAAGCTCATGCCAAGCCATAACAGCAATAGCAAAATTATTCGCCATAACACGACAATAAAAACAACAAACAGATCTACAAACATCGACAGACGAGACAAACAGAGGAGATGAGTGCGGTTATACAGACAAGTGCTGTATCGTATCGATATTCATGAAGCGTGAGAAGCGACTGAGCATATACAGGATCAGTGCGGCTAGCGGCAACTT
>QVRM01005060.1:0-78789 GCA_003439945.1 Dermanyssus gallinae
TATCAAATAATCTAATTTGAGACATGGATCAGTGTAATGCTACCACAATAAAAAACAGAAACAATTATATTTGGTAACAACGGTGGCTTAAGCGGATAACGCACCATTCGAAACGGGGCATTGCCATGGCAACCATGGTAAGCAAAGCAGTCGCAAGTTCGAGCCCCGGCCTTACTGGTTGTATTTGTTGAAGGTCGTCGTCATTGCCCTGCTGCTCTAAATCTCTGCTGGAGAAAACCTATCTAAAGTCCAGTAACGAGAACGCAATGACGATAGATGTATTTAAATGACATCGTGCCACAGGCAACTTAGCCTATTACGAGCGCCTAAATATGATTGTCAGAGCGTAAAAATGTGTTAAATATCCAATCAGAGTTTTTGTGCTGCACATAGCCGACTTACTGGAGGCTCTTTGGAAGGCAAAATCAGAACACATGTTCCACTCAGTTAACTTGATGATACTCGCAATCATGAGAGCACCTACAATTTTACCTTAACGCGACAACAAAATAGTGAGCTGATAGTTAGCTAAAAATTAATCTGCAATTTTACGCTCGTATGCAATCGCTGACAAACGCGTACCGCTGGAGATAGTTAACCACGTTCTCTACTTGATGGAATATTGACCTACGTAATTCCGTAAGCAGGCACGTTAGGCAAGTTCTAGCAAAGGCAGCGGCGGCCACTGCACTTCTAGGCGAGCCTCGTGCCATTTATCTAAAAACATCCGTGAGAAGGAATGAGCTACTGCCTAACTACGAGATTAGCCTTTCTCGTTCTCTCTCTCGAGACCTAAAAGTATTGGAATAGGTGCAAACTAGCAACAAGTAATGAGTGTTGGAATTGCTAAAGATGTATGCACTCAAAATGTTGACCAAACGGAGTTATCTTACATGCAATCCTTTTAGGCTTCGGTTTATTGTCCATACAGAAATGGCCAGTTCGAAACGTTTAGAACCATGATAGGCAGATCTTTCCACTGATAGAGTTGTGCGCGAATACGTGAGAAAAGGTCAATATTGCCGATGCATCTGGGAGTTAATGGTGTGGTACTTAGCGCACTTCTGCTGGTTGAACCGGCAGCAATCTAGACCTGATGAAATCTACAAGTGGAACACACTAGGTGGTGATAACTGTGCACAATGTGCCTTTCGTTTACATGACGGCAAGTGCACACCATTCCGTTTCGTAAGTTCCAGAGGCACACATTTGTTTGAGCAATCTCTTGTATGGCTTCTGTCACCTTATTATTTCTTGAGAATTGCTGAAGATTAGCTAGCGGCTCTATAACAAGCGGCTTCAGCGTGATCCGGGTTGTTCTCACTGGTGGCCTACTAGCAGGTACAGCCGTTGGATTCGTGCCAGACGCGGCACGTACTGAACCTGCTTCCTGTATAGTGGAAATTATTGTTTGAATTATGCAAAATTTGCCACCGAAAAATCTTTCTCGTACCGATTTCGTGTGAGGCGTCAGTGTGGCCGACGATACGTCGGATGGCCTCGAAGTCACGATGTGCAGCCACGACGTCATCCGCATACATTTTGACAGCTGTGTTTTTAACGTTTTTTCGCACTCGGCGCTTTAAGTCAGTCTGGTAGGCGCTGAGTCGGCTTGCCTGTAGAGTCCCAAGGCTTGTCTTAGCTGTTTAATTTCGCTGTCCCACTTATCTGCGTCAAGTGGTAAGTGTCAACAAAGAGACGCAGCAGAGAGCAAACAGAGAGAGCACGTGATTAACAGAACTCCGACTTTTCAAAATGAATCAACCAGGGTTGTGCCAACAAAGGCTCAACCTTAGACTAGAGCGCATGGATCGCTTGCGGTATGCGACGCTTCCCCCCTCCCCCGTGACTATCTGTGTGAATAGATAACAGGTTTGGCTTGCCAGTTATCTGCTACCTTCCCCAGTACTAGTAGTGAATTGCGTCTGCACCACTACTTGTTTGTGTGGGCAAGCTCCGTACCGCTACCTCTTCATAGGCAAGTTGATGAGGTGCTGTTCAAATGGAAGCGGTTGCTCAAACAGGGTGTCAGAGTTCGGTGCATGGCTTTCATGCTGTGCACCCTTTTTCTGTCGACGGCAGACTAGAAAAATGTTGAGCTTGACATTAATACCGGCGTCTTTACTCCATGAGCAGCTGTTTGTAAGATAACCTTTGGTATAGAATCATCCGTGGATCAGATTATAAGCGCCCTTGCTTGCAAAAGCACCAACACATTCTGACGTCTTAGGGTCGTAGGCCTTGCTAAAACCAAAGCTGGGACCGCACGTTGTTCCGGTTAATATCGCCATTCAACCTTAGCAGGCCAGATTCGCACTCAAAAACATGATTTCCAAGAACCATTTCAGGTCAAAACGCGTTAGCGCTTAGGGTTGAGGTGACGCCGAAATGTTTAAAGCGGTTAGCATATCTGAGGACCTGCCCGTTAAATTATGCTCCCTGACCACTCTTTGATAGTCTTGCCGAAATTTTAATATCGCTGGTGTCAGCAAATCGATAAAACCCGCGCAACTTAGCTTCCGTATAGCTCGTTCTGTGTTCGACACTATGATTGCACCGACGGCAGTCAATGGTATTACGCTAAGACGCTTGCTCTAGCTGCCTTTGATAGGGTGGTATATTTAGCATATGTGAGTTCATAAGTGTGTGCATACGGATTGTATTTGGTTTCGTTACTATGCTGAATACCAAACAAACCCAGTTGCATAATTTAAAAGCTGCATGTCCAGAGGCCTTGTTTTGTGGCCATGCAGCAGGATAGCAAAAAAATACGTATTATGTCGAGCTCAGGGCTTTCACTGACACCACATTTCATTCTACCATCATTACACCCGCTGATGAAATGACGTTCACCATTTTGCTCGGTTCGAAGCTATCTACTGCAAGAAGCTTTGCATTTTGGTACGTGTTGCTTTTTAAGTGAGCTTTAAGCATTCAATTCCTAATTTAACCCTAAACAAATCTATAGCTATTGCTGAGTGTCACTTGTGTGCACTCACGTCTGTTGTTTTGCTAACCAGACATTAAAACATGAATGTACCTGGTTCACCTAATCATGTAAAAACATGAATAGGTAAAGCAAGAGACGTACATAACGTTGGACAGCCGAGAAAATTTAAAGAAGAGTACAGATGATGTGGGATACAAAGTAATGTAAAACAGAGCATAACGATAGAGCACCAGCTAAGCGTTAACGAAAGAGATATAATTAAGTTTGGCTTATACAGTAAAAAAAACATATATATATATATATATATATATATATATATATATATTAGTCTAGAGCACTCTCTATTTGCTGGTTATAAGTATAGTTAACGTAAATACAAAAAATAGGTAGTAATTTTGTAATAGTCTTACTACATATATTTACCAGGGTATATGGCCCCAAACATGCCTGATCCATCATATGTTGTCCTCGTTAATAAGAATTTACGCGTTTTGACCAACAATAGGCCTCCTTCAGGAGTTTTAAAAGCAGTGAAAAGTAAAGTACGAGCTCGTAGGATCCGAACATCTGTTCAACTAAAAATATCCACCCTGGTTAGCTAGATACTATAGTCAGCATTGAAAGGAGCTAAATGGACTTCTCCTAAATAGGTTGGGGGACCAGGAGGGGACATGACCTACTATCTGACGCAAGCTTTAACTGGATACTCGAGTGTATCTTTTCAGAAGTGGAAAAGCGACATCACCAGCCTGCAAGATCTATATATAGACGGCAACCACACCCTGTTTTGGTGTACGGCACTAAACGTCGTGTAAAGCCTTCCAGCCTATGGCGGACTCGCGAGACTGGACTGCTGAATACGAGCAGAGCTAGCAGAATATATGTGAGGAGGTGAAGAAATATGGGAGCATGGAACAAACTGTATAGAAAGTATGCTCGTGGAAAGGCCACGTCAAGGAAGGGAAAGGTTAAGCTAGGGCAAGCAAATTAACACATGACACTTCAGAACGGAACTAGGCAGCAAGAAGGAAAAACGACAGCAACTGTGCGTGTTAACACCTACTGCAGAGCAGGTAAAAACGGATAGGGTTAACCGACACACTTCAACGTATATGTCCAGTTTACAAGAGCGACGGAAGGTAGAACACGCCGTCGTCTAGGATGTAACGTGTCAATAATGGGGAACCCGACGAATGACTACGGCCAAATAACCCTACCTCTTCTCCGTTATCCCGTAATACCGCGCATGATAAGCCGGGCTGGCAAAGAGTGAAGCTTGAGGAGGGTACGTTTGGTGAGTATTATTCTTAACAGAACTAAGACCAACTGTCGGGATCGAGTCTCACACGGCTATAAATGTCCACAGTCCGACGTTAATACGTAGTTACATTTTATCCTCCTCCAAAAAAAAAGAAGACTGAAAGGGAATAACGCGCCCACGCAGCAGTGTCACTCAAAAGGTGACATAGCAGCCTCGTACGCTATATGTGCCAAACGAAAGTCACGTCTTGCACTTAAAGGCATGGCTTTATTTTAAGGCTAGACTCTTCTTGTAAAAGCATACGGTATAAATTGTGCATGCCCCGACCTGAAAATGAAGACATATGATCTCCTCAGAGAAGTTAAAAAAATGTTCCCAAAAAACCCTGCGCATGTCGATAAGATAGACGTAGAGTAAAACTTTTAGTCCAACGTCCACTGCTGACACCGCCTTCTTATCTTCACGTTTTTATGTTCAGCCATATCTTCCGTCAGAATGGCGTCGTTGATTCGAGTCTGCGTTACGCGAAATCGAGTAGTAAAAAAAAGAGTACGGTTTCCAGGGACGCCGCGGACATGTAATTTTATGGTCGTGGACGAGGCGTTCCGGATCAGGAGAGCGACTTGAGTTATTTGTGTGCGCCAAGAAGTGGGAGACGATCTTGCATTTGATCGTCTTACCTGTATCTTGCCCAATATTGAGTAAGGTATATAAGGTCGTAAATATAATCTAACAGATCTATTGCATACCGCGGAGATCATGCCGTATCGAATGAGACTAGTCTCGGATGCACCCTATTGTCAATATAGCCTTCCTCCTTAGTAACTGCGGATATGCATTGCAAGAAGAAAAAAATTGTCATTATAACACTCTTTGCCTTTTAAATAATTTAGATGAGGACTTTCTTAACAAAAACAGTCGGAAAATCTGTTCTGGGCACGGATAATGGGAAAACGATACAACAGTGCTTCGGGGGAAGCCTAAAAATATAGGCAAGGTAGGCCCTGCGGTTTGCGAACGTTGTTCAAGCAGCAGGAGCTTAAGACAAAGAAATACATATGAACAACGATATATATATATTTTTTTTTTGTCACATAATCTATATCGTATGCATTAGCAGTTCTGTATGCTAACAAGCGTATCTAAAAGGGAAGATACTCTGGGATTCAACGATGCAGTAGGCCTGTGGCCAGCCTTGCGCAGCTTTTATAAACTAGTTTACAAAAATCAGGTCAAAAAGAAACAACAATTTACAAATTAATTGCGCAAAAGTAAATATGAAAAAATGCTTTTGCTGGGTTTTTGTTAGGCTAAGTTTCGATATTTTGGATGAATATATTTATTAGCGTAAACTAGACAGATATAGAAGTTTGCAGTTTGATAGATAAAGCATATAGCTGCACTTAGCTGCTCAGGATGCTCTGGTAGATTTTCAAGATACACCAACGTGAAGACAATTGTACACTTAGAAAAGCAAGATAGTTGGTTCAGCTTGAGTCCCGTCTTTGTGCCCGCATGGCAAGTGCGTGAAATGAGATGCTGCAGTGCCTTACACTAAGCAAGCTTTTTAAAATTTAGGTTACAGTTCTCTCAAGATGGAGTAAGTGGTGGAGCAACGCTGAAGCACGCAAGTATGGTGGAGCATGAGAGCAGTCATTATTTCTTGCCAATATCTAGAAAGGTATGGGCTTATCAGCGGTGGAACGGCAAGTGGCTTCGCATGTGCGACGGTGAAGCAGCGTGAAAAAGAGTATTTGAGACAACTGCTGTGCATCGAGTCGTGCTCCGGTGTTCAACAGGGTGATCCCTGTAACCGCGCTCTATTGTGCAACGCACTTCAAATACGCAGAAAGAAATTCGATAAAGGAATTCGAAGCGGTTTTAAGTTGAACGACGCCAAATGTGAGGTCTTCTTCCTTTCTCAAAAGGGCCCTTGTTGTGGCTCCATGCTTCAAATAATGCACAATCTTCTGCCAGGTTGAGTCCTGATGACGAATTCAAGCTTCTAGGGACGCCAATCCTCGAGGACTCTATTAGCTTATCTTTAACTAAAGAAGGCTCTGATCTTGTTCGCTGGTGGTCCTGACTGCGACCCTTAGACGTTGCTTACGAAGCCTAGGCCGAGCCGAACTTGCTTTGATCGTTCGACGAAACCTTGCGAAGTACCTTTTAGGGTATTCTAAACGTTCAACTTAGGCAAACCTTGTGGCTACAAGCTTCGCTCCTAAGTAGAATCTCTCGCAGGTGGAATGTGAGGGCTTTGCAAAATGCCATTTCTGCCTACCTCGGATCTCTAAAAACACCGAGACTTTGATGGCAGGGATTGCATTACCGGATGGCTACACCAGCTTCATTGCCCAAATGAAACAAGCTTGCCGCAACTATGCAAAATGGGGTCTACTGCCTGAACGCATTTTATAGTCGGCTTGGGACTTGCAAGAAGTTAAGTCGGTCTAGGAACGGTTGATGATTCAGGCGAACAACAATAAGGAGACGCGACTGAGAGCCGCGATCGATCCGATGATCGGTAAATGGCTTTAGGCCGCGACGATGCTGGACAATACCACACTCCGCATTGTCTCCGACCTGCGTTTGGGGAAATCAATCTGCTTCGCACATAATTGTGCAAGAGGTGATTTCAACGGGTGAGCATTCTCTTGCTTGTAAGAGGAGCGCCGGTAGGTTCTCAAGGCATTCGGTTTTTAGCGACGTTATACACAAAGCAATGCAGTCAGCCCATATACCTGCAGTCAAAGAGCCGATCGGTTAGTGAGAGTCGTTTCATCGTGTACGACGTTACCGTGTTTTATGCGTTGGTCGCCTAGTATGCTCGCCATACCAGTCGGGAGGTCGGAGTAGCCGCTTGCTTTGCTGAATACCGCAAGTTGGCAAAATATCGTGAACTGGAGCAAAACTTCATTGTGCAACCAATCGCCTTCGAGACATTAGGCCCAATGGGAAAAACCATAAGGAGCTTTTTGGCGAAGCTGATATCCAGAATCGCTGCGTCAACCTGCGATGCATGGCAGTTTCTGCGACAAAGGATAACGGTTGAAATTCAACGCGGAAACGCTGCGTCGATAATTGGTTCACTGCCCAAGGGGGGGCAAGGAACTCTTCTTTTCGCCGTAGCCAAATTGAGCGGGCGTCAAAGATCATAGCAAAAAAACTGCTGTGCGGTGTGTAAACTGCACATATATGTTAATGTAGCGTTAGAAGGTCGTGACTTGTGTTGCAAGCTGTACCATTACAGTAGCCGTAGCAGCGGTGGCACTGCAACGTCTGTATTTATTCATAATATACGTTGCTAGTATTACTAGGGAAACTACTGCGGGCATTAAATCTCCTTTGCTTCTATAATTCTACCTATCATTGTATCTGAGGAAAACTGTGCCTCTAGTGCTAAGAAAGAAAAGGTCAACATAAGCAGGACTAAAACAAGACTTGTACGAGTTATCCAGAGCGGCTACGCAGTTGGCGAAGGACATATTTCATTTAAAACCTACATCTAGTCGACTACGCTTAATATCTCAGAGAAACGCCGATCTCTCGTTTACCAGGCGGACAGCGAGCAAGGGACACTGCACTTATAATTATGTTCTCAGGTAATTTGCTGGAAGTGAACGTAAAAACCGCTATTAGCATGTTTAACGTTAACTTGACCTTAATCATGGCATCTTGCCTTCAGGCGCTTAAATCTTATTAGACGCAGTATAGTTAGAACCCATAAAGTTCATAATGGCACATACACTACCTTGGACTTACGCAAAAGCCTTAGTGTGATTAGTACCCTATGCATGTCGATGGCACTTAATGTTGACGATTTAGTACATATTTAGTTTGTGTCACGTAGGTCTACAGGATAAATATTACGGTGGCGAGTCTCGCTAATGTGCCTTGTAAGCAAGAGCATTAGCCGGTTATGCTCATACCACTTTGAAGTCTCGTTAAGATAATTCAATATAATTTGTCAAACGACCCGGTCCCTACACTATTTTAGGTAGTAGTCTCAATATGATTGATCAGGCTACATATTAGACGTGTAGCCGTTGTGCTGAACTTTGAGCACATCATTGTGATAAGGATTTAACAATTGGGCGCTGTATCAAAAATTCAAATTGAAAAAAGGAAAAAAAGCACAAGCATGCTTAACTTGAGAAGAAACCGTCTGACATAATTTAAGTCAACGACCTTGCGTTTACCAGACTTCCTTCCGCCCGTTTCTTTCAGACGGGGTTGCGCCCCTAGTCCAGAAGTCTAGAAAATGAATAACTCAGTCATCATCACGAATCTGTGACGATCTGGTGATTTCAGTCGTTTTGAGGTAGTAGTCTACACTTCAACACACTAGTTATGACGAGCTAGCTGCAGACGCTTCTCATCAAACTGCTAGTTTTTCCTCTTTTTAAGATCTATGAGTCCGTCTAAGTGTGCCCATTAATCTAATCGGTACTAATTGATAGCGTGTGTCATCTGTTACCACGCCACATCAAACCAAGGCTTTGGTCATGCTTTGGTTTGCGGCTAGATGCATACACCAAAAATAGACCGAATTGTTAATTTTATGCACTTGATATCTTTATATTTTTCGGTTTTTGCACTGTCTATTTATTAATATGGGCGTTCCATGACCTCTGACTGAGTTTACTGATCTTGGTCGTGTTTGTGATTTGGCTGCTGTCAATTATGCATGCTGCTTATGACTATGACTGATAAAAGTACTTCATTTCAGCACTGTAACACAGTATACAGCTAGCCGTCGTGTTAAGGAAATTGGCGTTTTATGCTATACGGATACACACGTCCCGCTTATCATGGTATCATGGTAGTATATCCACTGCCCTTCACTTCAATCCAGCTCTAGGCCATAATACGTTTTTTCTTGAAAAACGGCATCTGAAAAAAACCTGTAACTGTAATTCGCCACTGTAGTGTATTGAGCCATTTGCTATTCTCATTCTTGTTTTGTCGTCGGCGATTTTATTCGACGCTTTACTTTGTTGAAAGCTAGCGTACCATGCTTCATCGACGCCGTATTGCTTATTCGGTACGTCTTCCACTTCCACTCTCCGCACTTTGGACGACAGCAGTCATACAATGCCTCTTACATGTGGGTATACTGCTGCTGGAGAATGTCTAGCCGTTGCTTGCAAGCTTCGTCACCTTAACTTGTGTGTCGGTTTCAATTAATCGACTACGCATTGCTTGAGATGTCAACTGAACGGGACAGCTGTAGGCGGCTCACAAAGTGTGCCATCACCCTGGTACCCTATATATGTATATATAGAAAATATTGTGATGATTTATTAATCATTTACAATACGTTTGCACACTCGGCAGTGCTCGCCTTTATAAAAATAGTGGTAAAAGATGTCACGTGAAGTTAAGAGTCAGTTGTCCGTGTCCTTGCTTGATGGTAGCCCCCTCTCTTATGGACCCGGTGCGAGCGATATATCCTCAAGGTTCCTTGCAAAGTTAAAACGGTGAGATCCATAAGATTCCTCTTCGTGACGCCGAGCCCCAAGAGCGTCCTCGCAGATTCGGAGTCCCATACACCACTCATAGAGATAGTGATGGATCCGAATCTGCGAGGTTTTTGCGGGTAGGGGAGCGCCGCTCTTAGGAACTCGACGTCATATTTGGCGATCTTGTCTTGCCGTGCTTTTGCCAGGTCCCGGTTCGGGCCGCAAACCTCGGCATCTAAAACCCAGACCTCGGTAGGTGTTGTTATTACGAGGTCGGGCTTTAGACCCGGTGCGCCCGGTCGACGGAATACTCGCTCACGAACCACCTCATGACCCCTTTCGCGGAGAAGACGCGCCACGCGATCACAGACGTCGTCATGTCTCGTTATGGTTTGTTTGTGTGTTATATCGCAGATCTGAGCGACATGAGCCAACGTCTCAGGCGCATGACACCCGTGCCTACAACGTTTGTTGTAGCCCGGGCGTCCCCTGGCCAATCTGGCACGCGTTGGTAGTGCGTTGATCCTGAGCTTTAGTAGGTTTAAATACTACTTACCAGATAGGTAGGGCATACCCTTAATCCAGTAATGTACAAAGGGCGTTTCGTGTGCTTTTTTAAAATGTGCCCCATTGAACGTGTTGTGTAGTTGTTGAGACCAGTAATCGGTCCCTTGTGTAGCGGTCTCAATGGAGGTTCCCAAGCGCTCGCAAAGAAGTCTTGTTTTCGCAAGATCTTTCTTAAAGTGCTCGGTGGTTAGCATCCATTGGACCCCAAGGTGCGTGGAGTGTTGTAGTGCTGTCAGGCGGGAGAAGCGGATTCTGGAAATGAATGTTTGGAGGCAGGGGATGTCCAGACCGCCGTGTGCTGTGTGCGTGTACAGGTAGGCGTTCGGCACCGAGTTTTCGAGCTTAAGCCATTTCGACTTAACAACCTTTCTGATCTCTTTATCTAGGTCACTAAGGAGTGCGTAAGATGGTCTGGGACCGGAGACCAGTTTATATAGGAGACGGGGAATGAGAAAGTCTTTCAAAAATATGAGTCTTTGGTGGGGTTTAAGGGGAGCTATCGTGAGTCTGTTGAGTAAGTTAAGGAGTATATCCTTGGTGGAGTCAACTCTGCCATTGCTGTCAAAGTCGACTCCAAGATATCTCCATCGATCGCTCATACCTTTTGCTGGCAATTGCCGATCTCCAACGTTAAATTCTGATACGGTATTGATAAAACCTTTACCTTCCTTCCTATTAAATAGGTGGGAGATAGTAAAGCTTTTATTAGTATTAATTTCAAGGCCTCGGGATTTTAAAAGTGGGTCCGCAATATTAAGGAGCCGTTGGAGAGTGGATTTCGTGGAGGCTAGGAGGATGAGATCATCTGCAAAGGCTAAGCCCATAAGGCGGAAGTCATCAGTAAGTTGGTACCCGATATTAGTTTTGTCTAATTTTGAAAGAATGTCGTCGAGAACTAGATTAAATAAGAGGGGGGACAGAGGATCTCCCTGCCTAACACCCCTAGTTGGCCGAAATGTGCGACATTCTTGTCCAAATTCTATAAGAGTTTTAGATGAGAGGTACAAGCGTTCGATATAGTTAATGAATACCTCCGGGTATCCGCGAGTCCGGAGTGACCACAGGACGGAGTCATGACTCACCATGTCGAACGCCTTACGGAGGTCGATTGAGGCGAGTCTGAGCTCACGTCCTGTTAAGGATCGTTAAGGATACCATCCAGAACCGCAAGATTCTCGAAGGTACCATTATAGGGGAGAAACGCTCGCTGGATTGGGAGAAGCTTAATAGAGTTCTGGAGGCGTCTAGAGAGAATTTTGTTAAGCGTTCGTTGTAAGTATGAACTAATAGATAGGAGTCGCAGATCGCTTGGGGATGTGGCATTGTTAATTTTAGGGATGAACGCTAAGCGAGCAGTTTCATGGGCTGAGGCAATATCGCTAATTATTAGTATGTTAAGAATACAACAGACTACTTCTAACGGGAGTTTACGGAGGGACGAAAGACAAATCCCGTCCAAGCCTAGTGCTTTAGAAGGTCCGCGGAGAGCTACGTGGGTTTCCTTTAGGGAGATAGGGAGGGAAACCTCAAAGAGATCAGAGTTGGGAGTGTATACGGGGCAAGGGAGTGGTTTAGGGGGTGGTTGTGTCATCGTGTTGGCCCAGTGTTCTACAACTTCGGTGGCCTACATGTTGTGTATGGTGTGTTTGCCGTCCAGCACCTCATGAGCGCATTTGGATCGGTTTTGGCTAAAAAGTTTTTGAGTGGTTGCGTAGTCTTGACGTCGCTGTTGCCTTTTAGATACTCGCGCTTTAGTGGAAGGTGTTTCTCTAAAGGCACGACGTCGGACAGTGTGTGTAAAATGTTTGTTCAGAAATTCGTTTAAGGCGATAGTGTGGTCCTCACCTGAGCAAATAATATGGTTTTATTTCATTTTGAAGTTACAGTGGAATATGAATATCTCTGAGCTCTGAGCAAATTATATTTGACAGATGAGTAAGGTCTGTTGAAATTATGTTGCGTTTGGGAAATGTGTTTGTGAGGGCTTGTATTTTAGATAAAATAATATATTTTTGGGATGGATTATAGGGGCCATCTGATTCAGAGTATCGAGGCCGACTACGCTCAGGAAGCTCAGATCCGTCAAGGTTGGAATCCAGGAGAGACCTCCTTTTAAGGAGGTCCTCTACCAGATCCTTATGCGCCTGAGAATTACGTTGGCCTCTAATCGCCCCAGGTGTGCGTGAGTTAAAATTAGTAGCTAAAAGGTGGTCAATTTCTCTAGGAGTTTCGTTATTATTATCTAATAAAAAATCTGCTTCTAATGTTGCTAAAAGTTCACGGTCTTGTGGGTTCCATCTGGCCTTCTTAGAGGGGGGGGCTAAAATGTTCTCATTATATTCGTCCGGATGGGCACGACGACGGTGTAAATTAAGACCTGATTTAGAATTAAAGACCTTTAAGCAAGTACTAGATGGACATTTACAATTTGGCTGGGAGACGCGTGAAGTACTAGGGGGGTTAAAATTATTATTAGAAGCAGCAGTGTCATTTTGTGAGGAACTTAAAATCAAATTATTAGTCTGTGATCGGTTAGGAGGTTGGGAGGTGGCACGAACTTCTCGTTGATTGTGAGTCAATCTAATGTGGCTCGCGAGGCCCGCGCCAGATTTGCATACTCGTCCGCAAGTCTGGCAGCTGAGTCTTCGATATATATATATATATATATATATATAAATATATATATATATATATATATATATATATATATATATATATATATATATATATATATATATATATATATATATATATATATATATATATATGGCCTGGTATGTGACGAGCGAGCCTGAATAGCTCTCTCCTGTTTCGCCTTCAGTACTTGGAGAGGCGGTTCGTGCTGTTCTTCTATTTACCTGAAATGCTTTTTTTTTCGTATTACTTCTCATTGATAATAAATATGATTGTTTTAACAATTCATAATACATTGATATGTTAATATTATATATCTAATATCCCAGGACGCGTTGTCGTATTGTTTATTTCGTTTGGTCGGCGTGCCTGTGTCGATGTCCTGTTGTTGTTTGCTGCTGCTGGAAAGTGGTAGCTGAAAGATGATTGTAGCACTCATCTCAGCGTGGGGTTGGTGCTGCTCAGAAACCTCCCCTATCAAAAAGCACGATTTACAGATGTTACATTATACCGCACATAGCTGTATCTGTGCGGTGTGTGGACGGCACCGTGGCTGTAGGTTGGTTTGATACAAATGTCACATGCGTGCTGACCTGGTCTAAAAGTGCCCGTGTATATCCGTGTATTTACAAACTAGGGCGATGACAGATGATACTTGGGGGAGAGCAGGAGGAAATGATGGGCCTCTGGTTTCCAAACAATGCAGAGATCTGCTACCACGCTCTGTGTCAGCTCGATGGCTTCCACAAGCCTCACGTTGGATGTAGATGTATTCAATGTCAAACGAAATGCGATAGTTATCATGCCGCACAATGTTCGCAGTTTGTTCAGTAGTGAAGTTGGCACGACAAAGCTTGAAATCGTTACTGCAAATACGTTGTTACCTAGCTAGGGTGACACGATAATATAAAAAAAATATATATATTCATATGCAAGTTTTTTTATATATTCAATATACGTTTGCACAAGTATATTTATTATATAGTTAAGTGTATTGGAGATAGCAACTGTCTTCCTATAAATATGCGCACTGGGTCAGAAAAAAAATATATATATAAATAGCATATTGTATCGGCTTGACATTGCCTAATTCAGCAGAGTGCCATGCACATGTGCACACATATATGCATATATAAACAATTGTCTCAACTTATCATCAAATATTTTGAAGATGCTGACGACTCAAATCGATAACCACCCCGTGTTCATTTTTCAGATTCTCACATTTCGGTGCGACCTGCCGTTGATGGCACCTCTAGTGTGCAAAACATGGTACCTTGCTCTCAATCTCCAAATTCCAATAATAATGAAATATATCACAAAATCTACAGTTACTATAGACGTGGATATCGGCTTTTATGCTACCTAAGCGTATATATTGCTTCTCTGTCTGGTGGTCCTAACAAAACTCTTAAAGGACACTAGTAAAGCAGATACAATCTATGTTTTAGAACGTAGGTACTGAAATTATCCCCTCAACATGTTTGCCCATGTGTGTTGTTTTCACCCGTTGACTTAATCTAATTGGAGCAATGCAATTCAACTGCTCTACACAAGCTTATGTGAACGGGCCTACCAGACAACCACTTTAGTGGTTAACCACCTCAACTCCAATAACCTAAAATGCCAGACTTATATCAATTCTAAGGCCTGCCTCGTTTCGGGCATATTAGTGCTTCAAATAAAGTGAATTTCTTTCTTTGTCGATAGTTCTGCAGACATCTGAATAGGCGGTAGTCCGACGGCCCGATGTCCATTAAATACGATGCATGCAGCAAAATTTACCAATCAAAGTTTGCTATTTTTTGGAGACTGGGTAAACTCGTATGCGACCTCGCATTGTCTTAGTGAAAGGTAACGCCCTTCATATTACGAGACTGTGTCATCATCGATTGATGATGCAGTGCATATCTCACCAACCACAGAGCAAAATCTTGCGGTTAGTTTCTTTGGTAAACAAACCCAGTTGTCGTCACATGTAACAATTTGATCTAATAACGGACACTCGTTGTGTCTGGCGAATCAAGAAGAGCACATTGCTAGATGTTCCATTTTTGCTGCGCTCGCTTAAATCATCAAGTACCCAGTGGTTTAACTTTGACGCGAAACCATAAGCAAGATGGCGAGTGACGATGGTTGTGTGACACACCTCAAAGCCCATGACTAATTCACGCGCAGTCACTCGGAATTTCTGTTCTACAGTTTGAGTTTATATATATATATATATATATATATACGTGGCAATAGCTCAGATCTGCCACAATGCAGCGTCATACGGACCCCAACATTAACGTCTATGGCAGCTTTTTGGTGTGCCGACATCGCAAGATTCATTCACACATTCGCGTGCTATTTATTCAGCCCTGTCTCATCGTTCATTAACTCGTTTTTATTGAAGCAGGTGCAGCCAGGTGCACAAGGCCATCGTCATATCATTGGTTGTATTACCTAATCGATTTGGTTGTCTGCATGTCCAACGACGTCATACCACGTTAGAGGTTGTCATTACGTGATTGAACAGATTCACACATACTAAATGAATTAAGAGTGATAAAAGTCTAGTGGGCTTTAAATACACGTCTTGTCACGTGAGTGCTCAACATTAGAGGCCAGCAAACTAGTTATTTCTGCTGAACACGCCACCAACTGACATACACCGCGCAGGTTTAGCAGCTCAAGGTCATGCCAAGGTTAACACCGCCCACCCCACCACCGCCCACTGCACGCAAAGCACAATATGGGCGGACAGCAATCCGAGCACACTCCGAACTCCATTTGTTTATTACTGTGAAATATGAGCAGGATTATGACTGACTCGGCAAATACTTGCCCTCTTTGTTTATCCTTCTTTTTTTTCACCTTGGCCAGCGAGCGCGTATTCGATTCGCCCAGAACTACCCGAACGAACCACACCACCTATCGGTTTCCTAATGCGCTCACTAGTACAAACCAAACATTCTTCTGGCCATATATGGCCATATACGAGTATGAATGCACCTGCGTGAATCTACAGCATAAACGGTGTTGTGCTATCTACCATATGCGCAACACCGTTTATGCTGCGATACCATACGCAAGCGAAGCA
Organism: Dermanyssus gallinae; assembly: GCA_003439945.1. Classification (NCBI taxonomy): domain Eukaryota; kingdom Metazoa; phylum Arthropoda; class Arachnida; order Mesostigmata; family Dermanyssidae; genus Dermanyssus; species Dermanyssus gallinae. Next base: position 15,963 of record QVRM01005060.1, read on the forward strand.
AACAGCCGCCACAGTCGCTGTACTTTAAGGCGCGGTAAATCTGGGCATGTCAGTGTCGATGAATGCAGACACGTAAGCAGAGTGCTAGTAACGCACATGACAATATAGTAAAGACATAACTTCTGAATAGCCCTACAATCTATGGTTGTGTCGCAACCGATGATAATTTAACGTATTTTTCTAGTGGTAGGCGTTGCACGAGTGGGGCACCTCATATGCACTTTTTAACTATGCGTTTCTAATATCACCCCGAATCCTGCAGTAGCTGACGCTGCTACCCACAGCCAACACAACCGTCGTTGGATTTTGATATTTAATTACTCTCTCTCCTATGTTGCTACACAAAAATGGCGAATCAACCTGATAACGTAAGTAATTAGGGCAAAATTGATTATATATTATATTTTTATTTTATATTGTATAATATATACAAAATTATACTTAAAAAAGACACAATGTTCGTAAAAATGCGCTACACTGTTAGCCTTTTTTAGTTACGGCATATAAGGGCGTCAGCTTTACCAATGCGAGGTAGAATAGAAGAGGTATGATTTTTCAACGAGGGGAGTATTGATTTTGTCGAGTATCCAATGTGACTCTGCTGGATTGCATCCCATTGCTGGTTCCACTTGCTTAGGGCATAGCTTAGCCAGTTTCTTCACTCCTAGGTCCCAGAGAATGTGTGTAGAGCAAACCCTAAGACTCCACTTGGCTTACAGGGGATCCTCGTCAAGGACCGCCAGACCTTCTGCGTAGGTGACAAAATGGACTCTCGGGGGATGTGGGAGTCTAAGTTCTCCCGTGGAAGACCTTGGTTGTAACTGCATAGTTTACCCTTTTGCAGGTAAACGCTTGGTCTTTTAGGTACGACGCTAGGATACGTCGTAAATAAAGGGATACGCTTTCGTCTGTAAGTACTTTGTTCATAGCATCCCACAAAAACGTGTTGAAAGGTGTTTTAGACATCTAAAATGATGGCCAGGCAACGCAACCGGTTTGCTGTCGGCACATTTATCGGGGCTTTAGTCATGTTTAGCACTTCACCAATGAATGAATGTGTAAAATTTCTGACCAAATAAAATAAGGAGTCTTCAGAAACTGTGCTGGTTTTTTGGCAGCAACTTCTTGTATTCTAATCATTCGCTCATGACTTGCTCAGCTACTTTGAATAGGCATGAGGGCATACGGATACAGTTAAGTTGCACAGTATTCTATTTTGTCAAGTGTTCTATTTTGCTTTAATCATTTTTTTGTGAAAGGACTAACTGGATAACCGCAAGGGCTCCAGTTCACTAAAAATCAGTCACGTTCCCCTTCCTCTTCCCAGCAGGAAATTGCTGTTACCATTATTACAAACTACTGAGGGGTGTATGTAATAGCCCTAACACGCTTGATGACGGTCGCAATTGTGCACCAGTCATTACTTTGCTTAATCTACTTGCTCGTAATTGGCATATGTAAGGCTCTTCGTACTTTTATGTACTCATCTGGCTTTGTAGTACTCTCATAGATAGGGAAGTTTCAGCGCCAGCCAAAATTTTCCTATATATGGGAGCGGAGGGCGTTACGTAGATATGGTAGAATACGGCTTCTTGCCTTACGTATGTCCTCCACTCGGCTATTCGATGAGTCGAACATTCTGTTGCAAACGCTAGATCTACCGTTGATCTGCCCATTCTACAAACATATCTTCTTGCTTTAATGAATTAACGAATTTTGTTTTATTGACGTGCTCCACAAATTGGCAATCTGTTATATTTCGTTCAAAGTATGCACAAGTATGAGTATGCGTACAAACAAGTTCAAAGCCTATAAAATATAAGTTTAAAACACTTTACTATGAGCTGCGTGCTTCCTCGTTCGTTAGCTGAAAGAGAACATGTGGTTTAAACAAAACGGTGCGGCATGCATGTCGAAGCGCCAATGGTAAGTCGTTCTAAATTGTGGGCAGCGTGTAGGCCGCGGAGTGCCAAAAGAGGGTGAGCCCGTACCCTGGCACCCTAAGTTGGTCTCTGTAGCGCTGAGACCGTACATGGACTAAGGCGAAGTTAAAAGCACAATTTCTAAGAGATCCATTGTTTTGCGTCATCTAAGCTAGCTATTTTTAAACGTATCAGCGAATCACGCTTGAAAAGCCCGAGCCTGGTGTACCACCCGCGCGACGAGGAAGGCAAATGGCTCTAATTGCGTTATTATAAACTATCCTAAACTTTTTGGGGTCGTTGAATATAATGCGGCCCATAGAGTAATTCCGTAGGTTAGAATGGGCTTCAAAAGCGCTTTAGACGCGTTACTGGAAGGTCCCGCAAAGCCTTGGCTCTCCTTAAACGCGCGAGTGAGATCGCTACGGCGTAGCAGACCCGACCTCACTTGACTGTCCCATTTCACATGCTCGTGTAGCACAGAGCCAAGGCATCCTGTCTCAGAGGAATAGCAGAGCCCGCCTACAAGGAGGGAGGTATTACCAGTTTTGAACTTCTGCCTTAATGTCCGTTGTGGGGTGTGGCCAAGAAGCAGTGTCGTCTTCGATGAGTTAACGACAAGGCCATATCATTCAAATAAATGTAAAAATTATGCGTATTATTGAATAACTGAAAGGGTGAGGCACGGAACACAAGAGTGGTGTCGCCTGCATAGACAATTGGGCAACATCTACGTATATCTTGATGTCCCGCAGGACAAAATTCATGTAGGCAATGAAGACAAAAGATCCAGGAATTGAATCCTGGGGCATGCTAGCGGATACAATTTCATCGGACCTCAAAGCTTCCACCGCCACAAATTGCCTTTGTCTACTAATATAAATTCAAACCAAGATGTAACTCCTGGTGCGCAGCCCAGTTGATGGAGCATGTTTATAAGTATAGAGTGGTCGAGGCAGTCAAACCCTTTAGCTACGTCAGGAATTGCACCAAGGCACATACTTCCATCCTACGCAGCTTTAATGATCTCGCAATCTTCTTCCAAAGGAGCATTCATATCGAAAGAAAGTTGGCTGATTTGCGCAAAAAGTCCAGGTCGAGATCCAGACGACGTCCGCCGCCAATGGTGTGAGCGCAGCTGGGAACTTCACAGAGGACAAAGAAAAGAGCTTTACCTTTCGGCGATTCTTCAGTAAAAACGCTCCGAGGTCCGCTGCGCATGCAGCTGCCTAATAGTCAACAGCTCAGAGTGATAAATCTGCATCAAAAAACAATTGATACATAAGGCCACAAAAAGATTGAAGAAACTTCTGATACTATATTTGGGGTTTTCTTTCATCCAGGACCAGATGACTGCTTAGAATTTAGAATGAACGAACTCCTCTCTAAGATGACGGGCTTTGCTTCGTGTTTGGATCAATATACCGGGGGATACGATTTATTCAACCCCGGTACTACACTAAAGAGTGCAAGGCATCCAACGATTCTCTTAAAGTTCTATGCGATAGAGGCTGTTACCAAGGCCCAGAACCCAATAGTTATTAAGGCTACCACGGCAAACAATAACAAGGCAGCAGGTTGTCTTGCCCATATTGCAGGACGCAATATGGCAGCTTTTTCACACTGCCGTCACCGAAAAAGGCAGATAATAAACCAAAGGCCAGGAAGAAACGCAGCACCAAATTCGAGCAGAAAGTCACCTCAACAGTTACGCCAGCTCCGTTCTCACCCGACTTAATCCGTCTAAGCAACTCGTTCGATGAAGCTACAAAGGAGTTTAAAGCGGCAACCGAGACCAACAAGAGCACCCAGAACAACTCGACACGACGACTCGACCAGTCCAACAGCGACAATTACCGGTAAAACCTTTCCAGAAACCGCCCGCTCAATTAAGGGTGTGCCAGTGGAACTGTAAGGGCATATTAGCAGTGCTTCCGATCGTTCCAAATAGCGACCTCGCAGGTTAGGATTTTGTTCTTTAATGGACACGTTCTCTACTGAGCGTTCTCATGTTAATGGATATTACTCCCATCACTGCCCAACTTTATGGCCCTCGCACGGCCGGCCAATTGGAAGTGTCTCTCTGCTGGTCGGCCCTCAGCTCAGACAGCAGAGGATCCTACTGGCCAAAGACAACATCAACGTCCTCAGTACATCCTAGGTATCTCTTATTGGAATGTACAATAGTTGAGGCAGCCGAGACTCCGCCGAAGATATCTTAGAAAATACTGGTCGCGCAGTTGCAATTACTTCAACTGGTTTAGTAACTCTTCTGGCCGGAGACTTGAACTGCAGGCTTGATACTGCTGCGTTTTCCCGGACAATTGGCGTTCGCCAAGTGCTTGAGGAGTATGGGGAGTCAGATATTTACTACTCCGTGCCAGCCAACATTTCACTCCGAATGTCGGCAAGTTTGCTCTTCAACCTGTTGACATAAGCGGAGTGCTCGTCTACATATAGACAGACGTATGCTGAGGGTAAGTCGGTCACCCAGGTGTCGTGACTCACAATGCTATCGTGTGAGACATCATATGGCATTATTTTAATCTGGCAGCACTTATCCGCTCAGCAGTTTAGTGCTCTCGACACGGTGAAGGCAACGTTCCTTAAGAGAGTTTGAGCCTTATTAGAAATGCACAAGACAGGCCAACGTATAGGCTGTCGAGAACGACGCCGTTCATCGAGGATCTGGTAATCCGCTTTCAATGTCCGACTACCGCATCACTGCGAGAGTTCGGTAGGCACTTTGAGCAGAAAATGAGAGAAGTGCCAGAAGCGTTCTCATCCGCTTCTCCGTCTATGGGTTCCACCGCAAATAGTGCCATCGCACAGGGTTTCATAACTCTTGGATGTTGCTGCACATTTTGCGGCCTAATTTGTACCAAATATCACCATGAAACATGTCGGTCAGCGCCAGCTGGGTGTCGGGTCGGCGATATTTTCCAGATATAAATATACAACATGTTCTATATATGTCCAAGATTAACGAAAACGAACGCTGTTTTGAGACTATTTGAAAACCTGTAATATAATTAACAATAATGAAACCTGATGTAATAATAAATTATAATTAGCCGTCAGTGTGATCCCTACTGGGTAATGGAAAATACCGTGTCAAGACAAACGGAAGGATATGGATATATCGCTCACAATTGACAGTAGCGACATAGTCTATGCAGAAACCAGGTAACACTGCATCTAATCTTAGATTGGGGCGAGTGACGATACCGGTGGTCTGCTCAGTTCCCTCACTATCAAGTTCAGTGCAGTATTCAGCTCTCAGAGCGTTGTTACTTAAAGTATCACTGTTTGTGTCACCCAGAAGTATACAGGGCAGATTCCCAATCGTTGACACAAAATCGTCGAGGATATCTATCAGAGTACCGGCTGACCAGACCTCATTAAAGTACACCCCATATAGCCATGAAAACCAGGGCGGCGAATTTTCAACTTAATAGTGTGCACACTCCCGTCATCGCTTGGTTGTGCCGTCAATTTAATCGGATCGAGTGCAGAGTGCATATAAATTGAGAGACTGCCTCTATTTCCACCAGGCCGGCACATAGACACACTGGTGTAGCCTCGTATGTTGTACAAGGGGGCGTCAGTCTCATCAAACCAAGTCTCACCCACCACCACTACATCTCAGTTCATACGCGACTCACTTATAAGGAGCGTGAGATCATTGAACCTCGTCTCAGATCGGAGGTCCCGTGCGTTTACATACAATTCTGCAAAGCTGATGTTTGCGATCCGATAGATCCTTTAGCAAAACCAGCCTGCAGCGTCGAGAAACCTTCTGTAGGTCGACATCTGGTCGAGTGCTTCCACAAAGAGTGTAGGCCGCATTGAGTCCCCTTCCACAATCGCATTTGGTGACCGCGGGTGTCCAGTTTTTCAAGTAAATCCTCATACTCCTCTAAGATCGTGTTCAAAAAGAGATACGCTGAGTAGATCACGAGCCCGAAAGTGGTAATAAAGAATATGCCGTAATTGAAGCGGGGAACTATCGTGTGGAGCGTACCTTGGTTAAAGAGCTAGTCTGGTATCTGATTATATTATGATCAATAATGTACCTAATACAGGTGAAATTAGTAAAACTATTTGGCCGAAACACAGCATTTAGATTATAGCTATCGAATTGCTGTAAATTTACAAGCTAGGTCGTCATCTAGTCGTTATGTCTCTTTACGTGGGAACGTCTTTTATTATATATATATATATATATATATATTACCTAGCCAAGTAACGCATACACTACTGGATTAAAAATGCACACTGCAATCCTGAGCCGGAATAGCTATCGGATTGCTGTACATTTATATATATATATATATAAATTAAGAACGATTAAGTCTGAATAAGAGCGAGGAGCTGTTTGACGTAATGTATGAGGTACAAGCTACGTCGAGTCGGGCAGGGTTTGTCATTAGGCCTCCAACCCAGACTACCAATGCTAAAAATGTCACACCTGTACCCATGGAGACTTATGAAGCAATTAAACGAGTAAGAACTAAAATTATTGTGAAGCAAATTTGTGCAATCGAAATCATTTGTGTACGTTTTGCGAAGCAAATGTATACAATTGAAATCATTTGTTTACATGTTGTGAATGGCTTTATATCCTCTTTTTATGATCAATAAAAGAGCGTTTCAATCATTAGTCATATATATATATATATATATATATATTACCTAGTCAAGTAACGCAAACACTACTGGAGTAAAAATGCACACAGCAATCCTGAGCCGGGTAGGCCAACACTCAGAGCAGATGAAGAAGCCTTCCCGAGCTAATTAGATCATGAAGCACTTACGCCTCTCTCTATCTGTATGGTGACACCAGCCGTAATGAGAACTTGGCTTATTAGTGCAGGCAAACCTGTGAGTCATGGCGCGGAGGACAATTACTCGTCTATATATACATAGCCGGCCGATCTCTTTAGCAGAAACTGCTGCCAGAACGATGCCAAGACAGCACTGACACATGGGCGTTGTTCATTATGCCGACAGGCTCAGGTCTCTCTCGGTACGGGCCACGGGAACTGCAGCACAGATCGGAACGAAAAACAAGGTAATAAAAGGAAACGAAAAAACGGACCCTTCCTTAGAACGCAGAGTCTGCTAACGTCAGCAGAAAGGTCCAAAACTTCATGGCTGGACCCACGTAGGCCACTCGGTAGGACAGGAAAGGAGTAACAATCTAATTGCAGTCGATTGGTGTCCCCGATTTCTTTACCAGCATTAGCATCACAACAGCAGGAGCTGAAAGGGAAATGCATATTAAACGCATTCTTACTGTCATTATATATTGGGAAGTGGCTTTGTTTATCTGGCATTTACGAAGCTATATATATATATATATATATATATATATATATATATATATAATTACGACAACTAAGACACGGAGAACTACTACCATCGACAGAAGAACCTAACGGCAATTAGTGGTAACAGCGCCTAAGGGTTATTTAATTGAGATATCCGCAGACTTGCGGTTCACGGATGACTTTCATTATGTATACTATTTTTCGGCCCTAAGTCTCTCTCTGTCTTTGCCAACGCTCTTCATGATCGAATCTCTTCGACTTTAGCAGCTTTTTGAGAGTTGCCGTAGTCAACGGTCTCTTTTTGCCTAATGCGATTTGCCAGTCTTAAAAAAAACGCATCTTATCTCTTGCTCTCTCTCTCTAGCTCTCTTTCATTTCTGCTGTCATTTTGTTGGAAGGCCACTGCGGAAACAGCCGGCAACAAGTAACGTATGCGACGTATGTCACAAGCGATAAAATGCCATGGAGCGTATACCCGAACGAATGAATGTTTCTCATTAGCATGTTCTCGCTCCGTCTGATCAGCCATACAACGAGAGTAACACAACGACAATTTGCCATTTGCCGCCTTTCGGACGTTTACTTCCCTGCTGTCCAACAACCTCGAGTAGTTCATAGCTTGAGAACGAAAGACACGCACAGGGGTAACTTAGAGAAAAACGTCTATTATTACGACAATGGAAAAAGCAACCTTGCGTGCTCGGCATGGACACCAAAGACTAAGCGACAACGCGGCTGAAGAGAGGCGATCGTCGGAGACAGTGGCGACGATGATACGGCAACGCCGGTGGCACGTTAGCAGCACGAACTGACGGACAGTTGAGGGAGTGACACGTTCAGCCCCGTAAGGAGGGACCCCCCTCCCGAAGAGAGGGACCCCCTTCAGTAGAGAGGGACTCCCTTCTCGTCATGAGGGACCGCCTTCTCATAGAGAGTGACCCCCTCCCGTAGAGAGGGATTGCTTCCCTTGTCCACAAGCACAATTGCCAAGCAAAAAGCAGATGATATCGACCGACTACTTCGTTAGTTCAATCATCGCCCAACGGTCGGCGAGATGCAAGCGGGCGCCGGTCGTCACGACGGGTTTGGTTAATGATGGGTTTCTCGCCGACTGAGCCTTCCGACGGAAAAATTTCGACAATTTTGCTTTTCTCCTGAGTGCCCACCATCTCTGCCTTCTCTGCGTTTTCCTTTTATTACTCTAATTGTTGTTAGCCTTTAAATATTTACATTGTATCACTCAAAATTATTCTCTTCTTTTATCTATTAATGTAGACCGCTTTCGTTAGATACCTGCCATTCTTTCTGCATCCTCAAAGCGCTTCTACTGCTTATCCTCTCTGTTTCTCTTTGTCTATAGGTAGAACATAAGATACCTGGCGTTTTCGGTGGAGACTGACCTCGGGCGCACCAGGATCTTCCATGTTTCACATTTTTGTAAAAGGCCCATTTAAGCCGCAGGTAATTTAAGAGTGGCCGGTCCAGGTCTCGAACCCAGGCCACCCAAATGCTAGGCAGAGGTTCTGCTACTAAACCATTTTGTTCGGTCATCTAAGACACTCATTGTGTCTGGCGAGCCAAGAAGAGCATTCTGCTCCGCACATTCCGCTTTATTACGCTCCTTCGGGTAATAAGGTACCAAGTGGTTCAACTTTGCTACAAAACTATGGGTGCGAAGGCAAGCGAAAATAGTTGTGTGCCACACCCCGATGTCCATGGTCAATTCACATATAGTCGCTCGGCGATTCTATATCACAGTTTCGCGCAAGCGGTCTTCCTCGAACGTAATAAGGCTTCTAAATCGGGGTTCATCCATAGGGCTTGAGTTGCCCGAACTGAACCTGGCGAACCAATTGTAGCACGAAGTTTTTTTTAAATGGTTTCTTTGTCGAATACGCTCCAAATATTTCGGACAGTTTCAGGAGAAGTGGGGCAACTTTGAACCTATACAAAACTGCCGCTTGTAAATTTTCGCTGTTTAGGAGTCACTCATCACTCCTCAGACATAGGATCCAGACCGGGACTGCATACGTTTTTGTAGGCAGTACGTACATTTAAAATTATTTTGAGTACATATGTAAAGCTTTGTTCATGAATGAACGTATGATCCAGTTAGCCCGCTATGTTGCCGTTAAACGAATATCTGTAATGTGCTTCGTGCATTTCATAATAACAGACCTCATTGCACTGGGTCTCTGATAAAGTTTTTCACAGCAAGAGTATGGTCAACGATGGATTAATACGACGCATATGAGTAAGACGCCTGGACCTGTATTTAAGGCTAATCGAATTTTTATTTGGACATCTGAAAGATATTCCTTCCCTATGCTTACCAAGTCGTTAGTAGAGTACGTAATCAGCTATTGCTAAAACTGGAAGGAGATAGTGGCTAGACGTGGAGTCATACCCTTACCCATCACTAGGAGAGGTATAATCAGAGCAGATCCGAACGTGCAAGGACTATAAAGTGTATATATATATATATATATATATATATATATATATATGATTGTTAAATGTATTTCCATGCATATTAACCGATACATAGGCACTAATCAATGCTAGCGAATGCGTGCATAGGAGCAAGCGTGGAGTAAGTGGGTGAGGGGTAGGCATATTGGAACGCCGCGAGCAAAGCCGTATAAATGGTAGCACCAGCAACAGCGACGGCGGCGGCGGCTGCTGCTAAAAGGACAATATAGTCGTTTGCAGCCGTCGCTATGATAGAAAGATGGGCTCGGCTAGAGAATGAGGCAAGTGCTGCTGCTCTGTATAACTGTTGCTGGCAGAGATAACAGCGCTCGGGTAAAAATGTATGGTAGTGGTGGGCGTTGCAGTTTTTGTTGTTGTTGTTGTTGTTGTTGTTGTTGTCGTCGTCGTCGTCGTTGTGGTAGTAGCAGCAGCAGAGGCACTAGAAATAGGCGTAAAAAGCTATGAGCAACAGCATTAAGTGCTAGACATAGTACTTCTGTGTGATAGAAATAGTAGCTACCGTGCAAATAACGCCACGGTGGTTGGTGAATGACGCCCGCCCTCGCACGCGCTTAGAGCAGCGCCGCTTACCATGCTGTAAGCAGAAAACGTAGCGTAGGGCAGTTGTCATAAGGCAACACTAGCGACACAACAACTACTACAATACCCCTGACACCCACTTGTTTTGCATCATGGAGGTTGCAGGAACCTGTTACGGTAATGAATGCGACGATGGACAACACAACGCCTGGACGCCGTCTCCCGCAGCCCGCCCCCACCCCCCACCCTAACCGCTGATGAACGCAGGAAAACCGACTGGCTGACAGACAGGGAAACAACTGGCCCCAATTGACCGGGCAACCACCAGCCAGCTAACAAGCTTGAAAACAGGCCACCGATAGGAAAGCCGAGAGGAGATTCTGCAAGGCCGAGGCTCAGGAAGCCAAGGATCCTAGAAGCCAAAGGGCCGTGCATGCTACCCCATGGACAGTAGACCGGGCTTGGCCAAAATGCGGTCTGCACCGCTGCATTCGTCTGGTCTTGCCCTGCCTTTTTCTCGCTGTCTCCTTCTTTTTTGCTATTTCTCTCTTTTCTGCCCTCCCCCCCCCGTCTCTCTTTCTCTCTTGGTGTCTGCCTCACTCACTCTTTCTCTGTTTGTCTCGATGTATATATATAGATTGTATGTCTAGGTAGCCAGCGGCTTGGTTCTGTACATTGTAGTAAAGCACACGACTCGAAGTAAGCCTAGGCAGCCTCGGGCGTGCGAGAAGGGGGGCCCGAGGTTTCGGCCAGCGGTTGAGACCTTCCAGAAACGGGTGGTGGTCGGGGTGCTTCTGCTGCTACGTCTGTGGTGGCTTCTACGTGGACAACTACGTGTTGTGAGGAAAGGGCCCTAGCGACCCCACGTCGGGTCATTCGTTTGCGGACTCCGGTCGTGGCCGTGGCAATGGCGTTGAGGACACACTACACAACGACGGTGGTGTCCAGAGACGCAGAACAGTTGTCCCGTTCAGGCCAAGGCGCATCGCTCTCCGCTCGAGCGTCACGGTGATGTTATAAAGCCACAAACGGATTGTTGACCAGGGCCGGCGTTCCACGACAGAAACAACACCAACCTCACCACCACTAACAACAACAACAACAACAACAGCCGGCCGTGTAATCAGACGGGCTTCTGTAGAGTGGCAAAACGGGGACACAGAGACAACAAGTGAACGCCAGCAGAGCCAGCAATGGTTTGCGTGTATCCTTTTCTGCAGCGCGAAGGAAATGACATTTGCCTGTGCTTGCCCGTATACATCAACAGAACGCAAAGCGCACCCAAAGCGCAATCGGTCGCCTACGCTCGCTGCCATTCTTTTGTCTCCCTTTTCTTCGCTTTCGGCCTCTGTACAAACGGTGCCCACCACAAAAGTTTACCACGCGTAGAAGCGCTGGCGCGCCTGCTAGGCGCGTTGGTTGGAGGCACGTGTTGAAGGCCACTGGCCTTCTCTGTCATTGTTGCTCTCTAAAGTAAAGACGACGCAACAGACAAATCTTTGCTCTGGTGTTCGCACTAAAATTTTTGGATGGTAGACCAACGGTGACTAGTCCATGGTTTCAACGCCTCATAGCGGCAACAAACCATATATACGGAACTTTAGTTCGTAGAAATACTGGAGTTTTTATCGTTGCACAGGTGTGTCTGGATTTTCGTTTGTAAATCGGACAGCTTCATGCAGCTTAAATTGCATGATTATTATAGGCAATGAAAAAACCTCCCGGCCGAGTAATGCAAGTTTTACTTATCGTGCAAAATTAGTCTTTAACTCTAAAAGCACTTTTCACGCTAAAAAAACGCAGAGCATGCGCTGACCAGAAGTTATGTCAAACCCACATTTATTGAGTTCAAATGGAAGAGAATATAAGTACATTACTGTTTGAAAAAAATAACTTCTGATGGAGTTAACCCTTACATAAAATGATAATTCAATTAGCCGCGCAGCCGCGCAGGCTATCTGCTACGCGCTATGGAAGTTCACTATTTATTCCATATAAATTAGCTGTCTGCACTGATGATACTGTGTGATATCTTCTCAGATTATCAGTGCTCTAAGTAAAATATTTGAAAATATTATCTGGATGCATGGATACGATTATACATATAGATGAAATTAGACATGATACATAAACAAGTATATAGTATAATCGCCTTGACCTAATACTTTCTAGGCTGACTCTTAGCCAAGATTTAACGTCCATGGGAACTGCTTTTCGCATTGCTTCATAGACGGACCCCCATACAAATCAAATGTGCAACGGTGGGGCTCGAACCCGCGCACCCATGTGTCTCCTCCGGTTGCGAGGCGCAGACGAATGCACCACGCCACCGGGCTCGACAATCGTCTTCACCTATAGACGCTCAACCGCTTCTACGTGTGTTTTAGGATAAACCTTGCAACAGTCAAATTAAAAAACAAAAAAAAAGAATAAAGCAGCGAAATGGTGTAATACAAATAAGATTCATAAATCTCATTTAAAAATTAGTGCACCGCCGCATTCTCATATGATCTATGGAATATTAAAACCGAAGACTTGCGTAAGACAGTTAAAGGCTTTTTATGAAAAATGAGATCACAAAGTATATGATCTGGAATGAGGCTCAAATTTTGTTTGTTTTTCTTCAAAATACTGTATGAGTGGATTTATTCATCGCTTGACATGTATACTATATACAAATGTCACTTTTTTTATATCAGGGACGCTTAAAGCATTAGCATAAGCCGGCATGTTATTATAGGGGTTTCCCCAATTTTCCTCGTGGCATCATGGTCGCTGACTCCTAAAAGATTTAAACAAGCATTCATTTTAACAATATGATTCAAATTAATAACTACGCTTTATTTTTTAGTCTTTGTTCACATACTGAAAAACATGATTTTAAATATTTCAATACAAGTTTAGATAATATGTCACCTGGTGCAGGCCTTTAGAAGCTTGAATTCGTCACAATAGTTTAAATCTTTTCCAGTCATTCATTAGTAATTCCAGTTTGCTCACGTAATCTCTTCTACTGGTTACTATTTGCCTGTTTCTTTCTCATTTTAGTTTAAATATATATATATATATATATATATCCCCGTTAGTACCACTCTCTACACCGGTGGGCCACATACAGGCATCTGATAACTTCTCAAGGCGCACTTGGTCCTCGGTAGTAAAAAATGGGATCAAAGTCAACGAGGCGACATCCAAACCTCAAAGACCCGAACCACCGAAGGATCCAGCACTAACAAGTGCTCCACCTGCGACCGTCGAAAATAATTTGAGTAAGCAGCACGTGCCGCTGCTGAAAGTGGAAGATATAGTGCAACAGGTGATTTCAAAGATTGTGCCGATGTTGAAAGATATCATCGCGCAAACAGTGGCTAGGACCATTCAGGAAGTTATCCCGAGCATTCCGGGAGGGCTGATGGGCGCCCCGTCAGCCGCCTCGCCTTTACTGCAACCCACGAGCAATGACGCTGATAGCGCCAGACCTACACGACAGGACAGAAACGCAGATCGTGCAACGACATCTTCCTCATGCTTCAAGTCGACCTGACATCTGAAGACAACGGTGAACAGGCCCCTTGCGTACGAGAACCGGCAGAACCAGCAAAATCCAGTAGTGGGTGCGCGTATTCAGATAGTAATGTGGAACTGCGAGGGGAGGGGGGTGTTAGATCTGCTAGGGGACGACGCATACAGAGGGATAGACATTCTTATTTTGACGGAGAGCTGGGCGCGAGAGCAGTTTGATATACGGGGATTCTATGGGTACCATGCACTGGCGTCTTGCAGAGAGGGTCCGGGTAGGCCAAGCGGGGGAGTATCAGTTTTTGTTAGACCATTGGTAGGAGAAATGAACGTAAAAATAGTAGCAGAAAATCTGATTGCAGTAGCTTCACCTTAACTAGAAATAATGGCCACCTATGTGCAACCGACGGGGACGGAGTCAACGGAAGCGATGATTGAGCGCCTCTTGCTGGGTATAGAAGCGTTACCGAGAAAGGCTCCAATAATTATAGGAGGGGACTTTAATGCGAGATTAGACAGAATTGATTCGGAAAGAACGGTAGCCTTGCTAGACGTACTGGATGAAATCGGCTGCTGGGTAGTCAACAGCGCGAATGTGTTTACATATGAATGCCACTCTGGTTCGTCAGTCATTGACCTATTGGCAACAGATATGGATAGAAGGGACATAACGTTTGCAGGGGAAAACAATCCATTACAGGAAGGGGCGGGACTGAGAAAGCATATACCGATGGGCATCTGGGTGAAAATTAAGGGGACTGTTCAAGAACGGGGAAGGGGGGAAAGCTCAGGAAGAAGGCTTAATGTTAATACTCTATTACAGGGGCTCAACAAAGTATTTCCGGTGCCAGAGGCGATACACATAGATTGCTACGAACGCAGCCTGGTAGGGTTATTAAATTCTGCGATACTACCGGTGCAGAAGAGAAGCGAAAGACCTTGGTTTAGTGAGCGGTGTAGGATGGCCAAGCAGGCCAATAGGTTGACGCGGGAATACGTAAAAATCGTTCCGGTTATGTGGCCATTGGCCCCGTTGGTTAAACGGTTGGTTAAAGCATCTTATAAAGAAGAAAAGCAAAGGTACTGGGAAAAGAAAGAATGGGCAGCAATAAGGGAGGCTGAAGTACGGCCATACACATGGCTGAGGCGAAAGGGGAGGAGGCAATGTTCAGTAGAGACGGGCAGGCTAGTCGAACATTTTGGGAGGATTTTGGCCGGGTCGGATACAACCCCGAAAACAGTAGTAGAATATGAAGGCCCCTGGGATCAAACGACAGAGGAAGCTAGGGTTTGGATAGTGAGGGCAATCACTCTTAGGGAAGTAATGGAAACAATCGACAGAGCACCACGGGGAAAAACGCACGGAAATTATTTGATAAGGAATGAACACATGAAAGATACCTTAGTTCTCGCGCCATGCTGGCAAGCTCTATTCATTGAATGCTTAAACACTGGGGAAATTCCACAGGCCTGGAGGGAAGCGACATTAATTGTCATTCCCAAAGGAAAAAGTATGGAAACGGAACCAGAGGCTTGGAGGGGAATAGCAATAAAGAGCTGCCCATACAAGATATTTTCAGGAATAATAGCTAGGAGATTGGAGTCTTTCTTAGAGGAAAGGGGGGTAATACCAGAGGAACAGCATAGATTTAGGAAGGGAAGGTCAACTCACTCAGCAATTGAAGGGCTGCTCGGAGCAATCTGGGATACTCTGTCCAGGCCGAAGAATTGCCTATATGCTGTGTTTGTAGATTTAAAGGCGGCGTTTGACATAGCGCCAAGGGATAAGATAGTTAAAGAGCTAGCTAAAATGGGAGTGCCGGGAGCAATGCTGAGGTTGCTCATCAGCATCTTAAAACAAAACACGGTGCTGATTGACAACGGGGTTGGCATTGCGGGGGAGGTAATTCAAACTACAGGTGTCGTGCAGGGCGATGGACTGAGTCCACTACTGTTTTCCGTTCTTCTGGGTGGGCTCCCTGAACGGATAAGGGCGGGCTGGACTCGAGAGTGGGCCAAGGTTTTAATGTACGCAGATGATGTAGTAATATTTAGTTGTAGCCTTATCAGAGTGAAGCAAGCAATGGATCGGCTAGTTACATTCATGGATGAAATGGGCTTAAAGGTTAATTGGGAAAAGACAGTAGCCATGAAATTCCGAAGGGGCGGCTGTCTGGCCAGGGATGACGTACTTCAAATCAGGGGAAGGAATTAAAATTTGTAAATAAATTCACATACCTAGGGCTCACCTTAACAACAAGGGGCAGTAGTTTTCGATCACACATCCAGGAGAGGGTTAGGAAGGCCACTATCGCAGCCGCGGCAATTAAATGTCCACATAAGCTTTCGGTCGATGCAGCAGTAGCCCTTTTTGGGATACAGATAGCGCCCATCGCCACATATGACATTTCACTAATATGGGATAAGGTGGGAGTAGACGAATTGCGTTTAATCGATGGGGTAAGATTTTTCTTTCTAAAGAGGGTTTTTGCGCTTTCAAATACATGCAGAAATAGGGTGGTCCACGTGTTGGAAGGTGGCCCACTGCTGACAGAAAAGCTACAAAAACGATGGAAGCTGAAGAAGACGTGCGCCTTTGACGTTTATATGCGAAATTGGCGAACCAAAATAAGCGGGGTAGACATAGGAATTTATGGGACAGCAGCAATGAGAAGCACTGGGTGGAGGGCTAGCGGGGTAAAAGATCGCCATTTAACAACGGCCTTTGCAGCCCACGGAAATCATTACGTTCTATGCAATGTGGAGGGCTTCCATGAACCACAAGACGAATGTCGATGCAAAGAATGCTGGAGTAAATGTGATAAATACCACGCCGCGGTTTGCCCGGCGGTTCGGTCCATAGCAGAACTGGCAAAACGCTAGATCGATTGTTGTGTGGAAAACTGTGATGTAACATAGACACACTTACCCAGCCTGGGTGTTAATAAATAAATTATATATATATATATATATATATATATATATATATATATATATATATATACATCTAGTAAGAACTATTAACTCTCAGAATATTGATGACATGCATACTTGTTTTGCTGACCCGATCATCGTTTAGTCATTAATGCATGCATGCATATAAAAAATCAAAATCCAGGTCATATATATTAACCGTTTTTTTGTTTTTTAATGTACGCATGCAATAAAAATGACCAGATGAGATCTGGTCTGTAAAACAACTATGCATGTCACTAATATTCATACGTTTAGAGAACAGTTCTTTCTAGAGGATCCAAGAATGCATGACTCCAGCCGCTTCACGGAAAGCTCCTTATAAATGCCGTCATTACTTGACAACTAAGAAAAATAATCTAGACGTATAACGTTGGGCTGTACTATCGTGATTAGTGTAACTGCACGAGCTATAGTTTTTCGATCTTGTTTTGCCTTGGTGTGTGATCTTACGTTTTATAAAGGGAAACTCATGCGGTTTTTCTGCAGGAGGGAACGAGCAAACTCTATAATCTAGTTTTATTATTGCAAGTGCAGCAATTTATAATACAGTCAAATGTCTATTGTTCAAGGTTTTTGGGCAATTCTGTGTGAAATATTGACCAAAATTTAAATGTGAGTCACTTGTTTTAGGAACCTTAAATAGGCCCAATTTATCGGTCGCCTATAATGCGCTTAGTATCGCGCCTCTGCTCGGTGAATGAGCCACAAACTTTCTGGTGTCATGCTTGGCCCTTACTTTGCACGCTGACTAATCGCCCGTATAATTATATTGATTATGACGACTTTTGCAGACTATTAAGCCTAGTTCTCTCTTTTGGTAGAGCAGCTGTACCACAGTAGTCAACAAATCTTCCTCAGTGTTAAAGAAAATATTTGTCAATGCTTGCCTATCGTGTTACTATTTTCTAGATAAAGTTCTCTTCTTTTTCTAGGCTAATATGGTATAACGTGATCAAATTTATATGGTATGACGTGACCAAAAGACGCTGTTCTTCTTGTTGGATTCACCTTTCGTCCTTGTCAAAGCTGATGTGATTCATAAGCTCTATATCGACAACTTTAAACTATACGTTGAAGTCAAAGGAAAGGCTAAGTTAAAGAAGGTAAGTGGTATCTTTTATGAACCGTCATAGTATCCTGAAGCGTCAACTTACAAAGACCTAGATGTTACATCTGAGTACCGGATGCGAGTTAATGTAAGACTTTTTAAACAACTAATCCGGAGTAATAACTTCAGTACCATTTTCAAAGTGCGTCTAAATAATTTGCGTGGTGGTGTGTCAATTACTCCTCTGGAAGTTGCTAACGCCGAGGTGGCGGACAATGCGTTCGTATGAAGAGTTTCACGGCGTGCCCATGTGTGTAAAGACTACAAGGTGATTTCACGCCCCCTTTTCAATAAAGGAGACTTTGTATTGTATTTACTAGTACGATTAAAATTTTTAAAAATGCAGTGAATCGTAGAGGCCCGCCAAAGTGTCAAAACTTCAATTTGATACACGGTAAACCGCAACCAAGCATGTAGAGAAAATGTTCGTTTACGTACGTAAGTACGAGTATCAATATGACAAACAAGCGCAAGTATTACTTAAGCAACTACAGCTGGTATGTATGCATGCATGTATGTATGTACACGTGCATGTTGCTTGTAACTCTATAGTTTGATGGCTATAGAGTTACAAAGCCTGATACGCTGATAGCTTATAAATATTAAATTCGACTACTTCAATGTTGTGTACGGCCTGAGGGCACATACGTGCAGTTGTTTTATAAAGTTTCCGCAGACGAAGCAGCGTTCAGTTCCTGAAGATTGTCTCATATGTCGGACTCATGCGCTTTAACTAAAGCCATTTATTTACTGATTTGATCTTGGCAGGCTTAGAAGCTTGACACTACGTGTGGTATGTACAAAATACGTGTGTACTACAAAGCAATTTACAGAGTAGCAATTAAACGTTATTTCTTCATCTCGTGTGTGGGCCGAATGTTTAAGAAGTATCCAACACGAATTGACCTAGTGGGGAAACTGGAACAATACGTTTATCCACAGGATATTGTATAGTCACACTTACTTACAGAAGTCTACTCCCCTTCTTGAATGGTATTATTACGCATAGCTATCGGTAACGGACAGCAACTAAGAAAACCGAAAGACACTGGACAACATCAAGAGCAACTCCAGGACATTCGTCGAGTCAGGCACGCGTTGGAGTAGCGACAGGTTTACATTATCCTCAACTTCATAATCATAACCACAGGCATTTTTCTGGCCAATAGTGTTATCTTTGCATATACAGTTGTATGCGGCTGAATAATTACAACACTTTGCAACCGTTACTTAGTTAGCTGTCGTCAAGTCCCATCAATTCCCCGCACGCTGGAAATACGACCAAAGGAAGCGACACGACCGAACGGGACAACGAGAGATTGCACATAGCTAAGCTTGGCTGGACCATTGTAGCCTTACTCGCGCATAGAATTCTTGATTCGTTTCAATGCCTCAACCGCAAAATCTAAATTGTACTTTTTTCAGATGTGTTCGATGTGCATAGTCAGTATAACTACCAAAGAGTAAACGTGGAGAACAAAAGTATATATATATATATATATAATGCTGGACGACTTCTTACACAATCGCATATGCTCTTGTGGTTTACTCCGGCCATCCTATGGTGGGCCATCCGATGGTGGGTTCGTATCGACTTCACTGAATCGTGAAAATCCAATATTTGCTACTGCAAATCACTGCTGGACTGTATCTGAAATACCATAGCGTTGTATCTCTTCCGACACGCCTGGTCGAATACTATCTCTCTTTCTAACTCTCTCGTTCGTTAGGTTCAGTTCGCTTTTCGTCGCTTTATTCCGCAAGAATCCGAATCAGATATCTTGACGTCTCTCTCGACAAAATCGAAAACGGATAACCCCTTGTCTTGCAGTACAGAACAACTTTTACTGTTGGCCAACGATACCGCTTTTATACACGTTACGAATGTGACGGCAGTCGGAGAAGAGCCGAAGTCTCAAGGTGGGCGTCCCCTAGGATCGCAGTTTTCGTTATGCAGCTGCGACATTGGATTATTGCATTGCTCAGTTCACAGAGTTATTCCGCTTGCGACCCATTACTCTCTCTCTCTCCCTCTCTCTCTTTCTATATATATATATATATATATATATTGAGCACTAATGCGCCGTATTTGTCATACCAGACCGCAGAACAGTATGCAGGGGCAATGTGCTGTATATGGCAATACGCGCTTCATTGAAGATAGGAAGCGCCTACTCTCTAAGGCCACAGACCTGCACCTGAGCCCGCGTGGTAGCCGCGCTCTGCATGACCGTATGTACGACTACGTGTTCCCCTATACTGTCATTGCTTTGGCAACGTCGTGTGTTGAAACGCGCTCAATTCCCATAGGCGTACATGAAGATAGATATATGCAAATTGTTTTCAATCCGACAGCCACCATTAATTTAGAAAAAAAGAACGCAGCTGCAAAACTAACTGCTGTGTGTCCAAACACATGCATAGCAAAAAAGAACTTCGCAAATCATTCCGAGCAGGCCACGTTAAGCAAACTATATACTGCTTTTAAACAATGCCTACACGGCGCCGACAAGAAGCGTACGGACCGGTACAGCCGTATATCGGCCTGATTACAGCGCCACGCATTAAGCGCGTCGGCCCCAATGCCAACGTTGCTGCTACTCCTAATAAACGTCGTGAGAACTGTATTGCAAGTTTCGAAAGGGCTGTCGCACAAGTGAGTGATGGCTGTCGTAAACTTCAGCTGTTGTGTGCAGGGTGTTTACGCCACCCACGGTGGGCCAGCGGAGGAACGAAAATTTCAACTAGCTCAACCCAGCCCCGCGGGAAGCAGGGAAGAATCGACATAGGCTGACTGCGGTGCGGGAATGCGATCGTAGGACGAGTGGTTCCCACGGTGTCCTGCTCATTTGGCTCAGTTGCCTTGACCGTTGTCGTAATCGTTTTTTCCTTTGCTGGTATCTATCTCTTCTAGCTTTCTACGCTGATGCATCGGCTGCAGCCTGACCGAGTCTCGGAGACACAGTCACCCGCCACTAGCGTCCTGACAGGACGACAAGCGAAAACTAGTCCTTCAGCCGAAAGTTGTCCTTTAGCCGAAACTAGTCCTTCAGCCGAAACTTGTCCTTCAGCCAAAACTTGTCCTTCAACCCAAACTTGTCCTTTAGCGTAAACTTGTCCAGCTTCGTAGTAGACAAGCGACGTAACCTCTTCATACGTAGGCATACGTTGTTTGCGCTGCCTCCTGCTAGACACACAGGCAGGTGTACGACTTAACCTGACCGGGCATTGCCGCCGGCATTTTGGCTACCGCTGCTGAAGCGATACCAACCTCCTATTTCTTCAACCTGACCCCCATTCCCGTCTACGGTCAAGGCGGCAAAGCGGAACGTGTGCAGTGCAGCTCAAAATGAACAGCCCCTTGCTCTCCTCAACCGGAGCCTCAGTTATGCTACTCCTGTCGCTAGCTATTCGCTAGGTTGACTTACATTGCGCCAAATCGCGTCACGTCGAGCGTTCACACGCATATACACACACATAGACGCCCGTATGCGCATACATAATCGCGTTAATCAAAGTACTTCTTTCGCATTAATTATTTGGTGAGCGAAACGTGATGAATAATGTATGGCAATTTTTCCAGGAACAGGAGACGCGGAATGTTATACGCACTCTCTGGGGAATATATTCCATGCAAATCGCCGATCGAGTTATCTTTGATGTACGTCGAGTAAACAACGCCTTTTGTATAGCTTTGATATAGGGCAGCAGCTAAGACGGCTCAATTGTGTACCTTATTTTTTCTCGGGGAGCACAGTTTAAGGTCTGAGCCCTTAAGCCAAGGAATCAATTGAGGCGTGTCAAACCTGAACCAAGAGCCGGCTTCGCCGACCATTGCGCTGCAGTTTTTTGCCGTTAAAAGCAACGTGTACTCGAATCAAGGCAGAAGAAGCCCACATCTCCGAAGCCGCGTAAAGGCTGCGTTTAAAACGAACGAACAAATATCTACAACTAGCAGTTTTCCCGCGCGCTGTCAGTACGTTTGACAGCGGCGTACACGCGATGTATTTCTATGCAGTAAACGTGCATTTCGCTTTCAATTCTATTCACAGAAGAGGAATGACTCTAGAACACACGCGTAACAAACTTCGTGTACTTCCTAAGTTGGTTATCTGTATGTCTACATACTCTGAGGACGGCAGGCTACCCCAGCACGTTGGATCCCACTGGACAAACAATAAGCGACGGCAAGCGCTCCGGCCGGATGACCCTCATTTACGTTGAAAAGATGAATTCCGCTTGAGTTCAGCGTTAATAGAATTTGTTTAGCTTTCTGATACCGTGTAGTAATTTTCTCCACTCAAGGATTCAATTTTACCAAACATAGTAATTGCCTACAAGGACATTCTGTCATTTTATGGTATCCCGGAGCCTCATCGGTTGTTGCTGGAATTCCTTTTTTTTCTCAAGCCTTTTTAATTTTCGGACGCCGTCGACTATCATCTTGCTGAGCGGGAATATAAATTTGCAATTTGAAACAAAAATAATTAAATCAAAAAATTGGTAATTGGTAATTGTTTTTATAATACTAGAGCGATGACCACTGATCTACCAGAATACATGTTGTAAAAATAGGTACTTCGTTACCGGGTTTGCATATATATATATATATATATATATATATATATATATATATGGGTTTCATATGAAGTTATGCGCACGAAATGGGTTTCACGAAATATTGGCCGGGCGCAAATGCAATGTATGCGGAGAATCGTGTGCTTTCTATCAGCTCCAACAAGCGCAAGAGCAGTACCGCTGATAAAAGTAATGTAGAAGAGTTGTAACACAAAGGTTTATAAACCCAAAACTAGTAAATGCAATAAACAATAACTTAGTTCTGCATAGCTGAAGTCGTAGACATTATCGGCAGACTACCAGCAAATAAAGTCTGCGAGGCGGACGGAATATTATATATATACTGACTTACTTCACATGATGCTTAGTATATATATATATATATATATATATATATATATATATATATATATATCTTACGGAATATTGAATGAACAAAGCCACTAAACATACTGGAACTTTAAACGAACTTTCTTTAACAAGAGGTTGTGTCCAGGGGGATAATATTGACCACTTGGTTCTCTCCTTTTCTTGGATAGCTCATCAGCGACCTATCAGCACACATTAGAGG
The DNA here is from genome assembly GCA_003439945.1 of Dermanyssus gallinae. Taxonomy (NCBI): domain Eukaryota; kingdom Metazoa; phylum Arthropoda; class Arachnida; order Mesostigmata; family Dermanyssidae; genus Dermanyssus; species Dermanyssus gallinae. The sequence continues at coordinate 38,982 of QVRM01005060.1, forward strand.
CCGACACCCTTTTTGTAAAGCCAATTTTGTATGCTAACGATCTCTTGATTAGTAGTAGCAAAAACAACTCACAGCAAGCGCTGCATATACTAAGAGCTTGCTGACATCTATGTTGCTGAGATCGACCTTCAGATAAGCAAAAGCAACACCAAATCTACACCGTTTAAAAGCGGAGTAAAGATCCCAGCAGTGTCCTGTTTCAACTAGATAAGAAGCCGCTAAAAACTAGCGAAACAACTCCTTTACATATCTTGGTCCCACAGGTAACGGAAACTGGGAGACCGTGTACTAGATACATCAAAGAACGAATTCCGACATGCAGTAGTCTCAGCAGTTACGATTGAGACGTCCCTGAATCCATCGGTGGCGACGGCACACTGCCGTGTTTGTTCCCCTGACCTCAACGGCGCCACACGGAACTCTGATCGTCTGAGACAAACTCAGTGTGCGAGACTGCTCTCGACGAAGTGAAGCTGTTTTCCCTAAAGCAAACACTAGGGCTGCGTATGACAACACAAAACAGGCTGGTATATTTGCCTTCCGATACACCTCATTTCTTCGAGGAACCCCGTAGTGTAGACCACATTGCTGAAACCATGGTATTTCGCGCCATTATTAATTTACGAGAGCAACGGATGTAAATTCCTAACCATATACTAATCCTGCTACACTGAACAAATTATAAAAGCAAGCGAGCGAGTCAAACAGACATAAAATGCTGACGAGACACCCTATACACGAATTCCATTATGACCCCCGCCAAAAAGAGGGATACCACAAACCAATACTTGCATCTACTCTGAAATCCTACATAAAATCTGACTTGCCGACATAAGATCACTAAATCAACTCACAAATCCTGAACAATAGTAACATCCAACATTCACGATATACGTACGTGAGCGTAGTGATTGTAGTTTCACGTGTTCGTTTTATTGACATAATGTAATGTAATCTCATATTTAATTAAGCTCACGCCTAGTATGAAACGAGAGGACTAAACTGAACTTTTCTCAAGTATATATACATATACTTGCTCTTCAGCCATCCATCTAGTTAGTGATCATACTATCCTTATCGAAAGCACATTTATGTCGGTTCGCCACTGCTAGGCTGAGCGTATAGCGTCGCTGCAAACAGCTTAGCTACAAATGTATCTGCACGCATCTATGTACACGTGCACACTGCAGTCACGTGCACCACGTCACATACACAGCAAGCGGTTCCCTTGTAAGTCGTGCATAGCGGCGGGTTACGAACAGCTAACAACCATATAGAGATTATAGAGGACACACTACGCCTGCACAGTGTTGCGGGCCACGCATATCGGCTCGCCTGGTAGAGCACGACGTAATAGCAGGCACTGCGGCTGCTGCTACTGATAATGCCATGGATAGCGCACTTTCGCAGGGTACGCGCGTTGGCTGTTGTTGTTATCTGCGAGACAAAGTGATAGCTGCGTGCTTGGGTCGCGGTGGGGGAACGAAGAGATGGAAATTTCAGCCAGCCCAGCTCAGCGGGAAAGACGGATCAGCATAAGTTGAGTGTCATGCGGTTGCGCGATCGCAAGCCGAGTGGTTTCTGCGGTATCCTGCTCAGTTGCCCTGACCATTACCCCGTCCTAGACTTTGTCTTCTCTTTCCTTGTTAGTGTCTTGCCGAGCCCTGTTCTCTCTGAGCTGACTGACACTCGTACTTAGCAGTGCATTGGCACAGGGCAGGGAACAACAGGCAACCCAAAATCGCCCTAAGTGTCCTGATTCCACGCGGAAACTTTTGTGTGTGTGTGTGTGTGCCAAAGTCGTGCCAGGACGGGCTACCCGTATCCTTCTCGCACAGTACAGACACGCACCGTCCGCACGTCCTGCCACACGTCCATGATCTGTGGTTTTACTTAATCGAGGCGTCGCCTCGGGCACTTGGGCCGCTATTACTACAGCTGCTGCTGCAGGACCAATTGCCTGCAGGACCGATTGCTGCAGGCCCGACTGCCTTTTATCCTGTTTTCTTGTAGGAGCATAGCGGAACGCTTGCGGTGCAGCTCAAAATAAACTGCCGATAGTAGCCACTGCTCATCGAGAGAAAAAACGATCGACTGGTCTCAACCGACGATCTCGATTATGCGATGTTTTGCTATTAGCTATACGCCACGTTTGTTTACATTGTGTCGAATCGCGCCTTCGAACACCCACAGAAACGCACACGTATACAGAGCCACGTCAAGTCACAGCAAGTAATTGAATTACATTAAACTGTTTGTTGGATATGACAAACAATAGTATAGAACAAATTGTTTTAGGGGGAGACGCGAAATACTATGCACACCGTCCAGGGGGAATATGTTTAATGTGAATGGCTTATTTGACTAATATACTAGGCTACTGGAATCTGCCCTCAATGTGTCCTTGGCGGCGGGTGAAAGTTTAAGCAGTCGGGGGTAACGTGTTTATTTGTGTGCTTTAGGTTTTGGTCGTATGGTAACTGAATGCACGAACTAATGACTGCATCAGCAATAACAAAACATTAGGGATCAGAGCACTTATGGCATTATTTTCTACGATATAAAAACATGAAGACTTTACAGATCCTTGTGCATAACAATTAGAGCTTAGCAAATTTCACTATGTTAGACAAACATGTTTTTGTTTTGTTTAGCATAGTCTCTATCGCCTTTTGTTTCTTCTTCGTTTCACGCACCAGCTAAACTCAACTTTGAGCCTTTACTTTATAGCCAAAAGCCATACTCACGAAACTGTAAGTTCACTTAAAAGAATGTAATGAAAGAGCTACGTCATACTTGTATATAATTGAATATGGACTATACGAGCTTAGCATTGTTATTTAATCGCAGAAGTACGTATTCTAAGATAAACTTATAAATCGTGTACAAACAAACTTAGAAATGTATATTTAAGTTTTCGTTGTCACTAATAATGTATAGAGTAAAATGCGTGTACATATGACTGTAGTAATTCGGCGAATACCTGTTTGCAGCGTCGATATTTAAGGGGTCAAACCTAAATTTCCTACATGGAAACGCATTTTTTGCTAAACTGATGCGTAGGTAACTGGAAATTTGTTCTGACCTTTTTTTAGAGATCAGTATTTCAAAACACCGCTGGACAATGTGCGCAGAGCTTCAATGGTACCACGCCAACTGAACTAGGAACTGAAAACGGAAAAATGTTGAATTATACGGCTTTAACTTCCAGCCGTTCGATGCTGTTATAACAGCACAACTTTGATTACGATTACTAACTTTTTCTCTCAGCGAGACAAACATCAACGAGTTCTGGGGAACTGATACCACGCCAAAGAGAGAAACGCCCAGATCGCCATTTTCCTCAAGCCAGCTATAGTCAACGTGTTGTAGCTCGTCAGCCAGTCCCGTATTCCGCGAGCACCATGATATTCATGGTGCTCCCGGAATAGCTGTCAGTGCGCGTATTGTGAGGCATCGACTGCTTATGCAGCTTATGCTTATAGACCTGAATGTTTTTGCCCTCCAGGCCCGCTATACAGATCCACAACTGACGCGAGCTCACCGACAGTCGCGATTCACACGGCTTGCTCGAGATCATGAAGCAGCTCTTTAGGAGTTCCTTGTCCCATTACAAAACCCTTTGTCTAGCTCCCCTTCTATCTCGATCATACTTTTCATTGACGCTGCCTGTGAAAATGTGTGCGAAAAAAAAAACCAAATTGTTAGTTCGACTATAGAACAGACACACCCGTCAGCCTAGATTGCACGGCGCGGTTATCTTTATCTCGCACGTGTATCAATCAGTACGATGCGACGTTGAGGTGTACTATTTATTTGTAAGACTTTGCGCTACCATTTTAATTCCGTGGCGGCGGTGTGACGTAAGAGTAGCAAACTCCATCTGCGGTTGTGCTATTCTGACACTCTGACGCTCTCGCTCGACGAAAACGACACGCGACGACTGGCCGTAAGTGGGCATAAAGGTCTATCCCTGGTCGACACTAGGTGTCGACGAAGCTGCCCCTGTGTGTGCCGCTTGTGCAGTTATACTTTGCCGCGTACAGCGTCGTCACTGTCTCAACCTAAAGGCCATTCGGCCTCCACACTGAGCTTGCGAGCTGTCAACAACTACGTGAGCCTGCCTCATCTGGCGGTTGGTTTAGACGGCCAGCATGTTGTTTCACGTTCCAGTGTTTTCGCTCTCCTCGGGGCCTCGCTTGCCTCGATTTACCCCCGTACCTGTCATTCTCGGCTGACTCTGGGTGCCGTCGCGTGCACATATATATATATATATATATATATATATATATATATATATATATATATATATATATATAAATATATATAAATATATATATATATATATATATATATATATATATATAAATATATATATATAAATATTTATATATATATATATGTACTTGTGTATGTACATACATACACCAATTTGTATACACATTCTCCTACGTACACACACACTCATCGTATGCCAACTCAACTCATACACATACTATATATGCTCATGTGCGTATACATTCATACGGGCACGAGGGCGGCTTGCTGCTTTACTGTTTCTTGGCGTCGAGTGGTGGAGGTGGAGGTGGCGGTGGAGGTGCATGCACAAAGGTAATCATGCGTTCGGCCATAAGTCTTGCGTATCATCTGGACGTTGCGTCGACTTGCCTCGCTTGCGTGCTGTTGTTCTCTTCCTTCCGGCAGCGTTTCGGACCGCAGTCGCTGCACGACGCTGCCTTCGAACCGAGCTGTCGTCGCTCACAGAGAGAAGAAGAAGAAGAAGAGCGCATTGCAACGACAGCCGCAGTTCCTTTCTTCACAGGGCCATCTCATCGCACGCTTATGGCCTCAAGCCGCCAAGCCGCCGGGTTGGGTCGTGGGGGGGGTCGTGGGTGTCCGTGTTCCTCGGCTCGAGGAAGTGCGACGATTCCGCTCGTTGCCTGCCATCCGGCGCCTCTTCTCCCCCCACTTCGCTTCTGCCATCCGCCACTCGTCTATAGCGATTCTCCATGGTAGTGCCACGTAGAAACTAACGGTGAACGAGCCGTCACATACGACAACGAGTTATTTGTGGCCCAGCAGACATAAACTAGTTGCCTTTAAACAGGCTAGCCGAGACATAATGTTCGTTCGGGGAACACGTCAACGAGACAAACATTCCACTGCGGCACCCTATTTGCCCGGAACCGGTAGCCTAGCTCGAAGTGCAGATAACGTGGCCAGAGATTTGCCACTCGCCATTTTGTGATACAGTGCTAGTAATAACTTATTCTTTTGTAATAGAAGTGTATTCACTGTATCATCATTCGTTTCATGTACATGCATGAACGGGTTTTGCCTTAAGTAATTGTAATCTGTAACATATAATTCCAAGATTATTTGAGCTTTTCTTGGTCGTGCAGTCACCAGGCGCTGTTCCCTGCTTTGACTTCAGTTTGGACTCGGACATAGTCCAGCGGTGTTCGAAATTTTTAGTTCCGTATAGTGATGGATCTAGGTCTCCTCTGCGATCACAAATCGACGCCACGGGTCTTGTGGGTTGTGGCTAGGGAGCAGGTGAACGCTGCTGCAAATAAGAGCTTACCTTTTCGCAAAGAATGCTTTTCACTCTATTAATAAAATGTTATTTATATTTTAAAGTACAACGCCAACACGGTAGGCTACGGCATAAAGAAGAGCCCCTGGGTCGCATTGCAATGCTGAACCTCAATAGAGATCCTGCGCAGAAGGAATTCATCAGCTCTTTTTCAGCCGGTAGCTGCACCCCATCGAACCCAATGTCTCGCTGATCGCCACCGGCGACATGATGTAATCGTTCTTTACTGCACATTGCTGTAGTGAGGAAATGCAGTCCTGCAGTCATTTTGCACTTACCTATTCAAAGGCTTATCAGAGTTTCTGCTTCTTTGACTGCAACAGCAGCTGCGTTCGGACTACAGTCTGCTCGTCCAGATAGGATTGCAGCACCTTCTCCGGTCATTGGCTCTACCTTCTGGTGCGAAATGCTTTCTGTTTAATAAGCAAATGCTTATCGCTACGCAATACAGGTCTGACATTTAATTTGCCTCTAAAACAAAGAAACGATAAACACTGTGGGCCTAAGGAATGTATATATATATATAAATATATATATATATATATATATATATATATATATATATATATATATATATATATATATATGATTGTTTGATTGATTGATTTATTCGCTTGATAAGTGTGTGTACACATATCACCCTTTTATATCAGGGGCGCATTGTGCTGCAGCTATCAATTACCTATATTGTAGTCCTCCCTTATTTGTCCTTATGTGTTGAACATCTTCCATCGGGATAATCTCTGCTTAGTAATTTCAACCTGTGCCTTTTCTGCATCCTTACCTAGTCCTAGCGCTTCCCCTAATTTTAAATTCCTAATCCCTCCCAATTGTTCACATTCCCTAACTAGATGCTCTATCGTTTCTTCTCTCTCACCGCATATCCGACAAATCGTTGTTCTTAATTCCTCATAACAGCTTCGCTGCACCCTTGTATCTAACATACCGGCTCTCGCATCCGCTAACAGCCCGCTGCCTCTTGTATTATCATATAACCATGTTACCTCACCCCTGTTTAATTTCATTTTTCCGTATATTTCTTTTAAACTAGTTTTCTGCATGAGTGCTGCCCGCCATTTCTCTGTGTATGCTGCCTTTACCCTACTCTTAATTTGTCCACTGGACATAGCAGCGTCTGCCCATTGTTTACTATTAAGTCCTATCTGTCTTGCTGCGAATTCCACCCTCCTATCCCATTTTGTTTTCACCCCCATTGCTCTTTTTACCCATTGTATCTTCTTAACCCATCGTTCATCATTCAGTGTCTTAATTCGGGTGCAATACCTGAGTTTACTTTGAACTTCTCTTTCGATGAATTTTGACATACCGCCTTCCCCTTCAAGAAACTCCTTGCTACAGTTAAAACGGCACCCCAATGAGAATCGAATTACTTCTCTTTGAATCCCTTCTAACTTTCTCCACAAGCCTGAGCTATGCACTAGCACAGCATTTCCAAAAGTCAGCCCAGGTACGTACATTGCCTTCCAAATGTCTCTTGTAACCACATATATATTAAACCCCCAAAGACTTTTGCATCTTACTGAATTCCTACCCTTCTCTGCTTTCTTTATTCTTAATATTTCCTCCTCCTTCATTAATTCTTCTTTGGACCCTAGAGTCACACCTAGATATTTATATTGATTCTGATACCCTAATTCCTTTCCCTGCAACCTAAGCTTTTTCTCCATTGTAACGCCCGAAAATACTAAATAGCGCTCTTTTTTTCGTTGAATATCATATCTAGTTCATCTGCCGCCTTTCCACATACATCAAGCATTCCTTGAACCTCTCCTACGCTCCTTCCTAAGATAACCATATCATCTGCAAACAACAAAAGAGGGATTCTAATACAAGTTTCCCTTTCACCTATCTGCCACCCTAACCCGGTGTTATCCACTTTTCTGGCAATTCTTTCTATATATATTAAAAAAAGATTTATATATATATATATAAATATATATATATATATATATATATATATATATATATATATATATATATATATATATATATATATATATATATATACATATATATAGCCTTTGAAGCGTTGAAAATCTCAGAAGGAGACGCCCGAATATGTTAGGCCAGGCCGGAGGATGCAGGGTGCCAGGCCGGAATCGGAAAACATGAATCGAATCGTAATGGCTCAGATTTGTTTCCATGCCAAGTCCGGGGCAAGCGGAGAATTCTTGTCGCGCTCGCACGCATTAGTTTTGCTGTTTATGGGGGGCATTATTAACGCTGCGGCCCAATGAATAATAGAGCTTTTGTAGCTTCTGAAATATCACCCAGGGCGAGTTTTTTACGCTTGTGTTAATCACGCTCTTATTTATCAGACGATTAACGGCCTAATGGATGAACGCTTTCTTCTCGCAAAGCCAATGTAATTAAACGGCGTAACCATTCTACTTCGGAAAACGATTTCGAAGGAATATTTTACTTTTTTTCGGGCTGATCCCTCAGCCAACATTTAACGTCTACAAAATCACCTTCGTTTTTTAAGACAAACCCTATAACTACAAATGTGCAACGGGGGGGATCAAACTCGTGCACATATCTGTTTTCCCCGGTCGCAAGGCGCACGTGAATGCACCACGCCACCGGTCTCGAAGAGATAGCACTCGCATTTTAAAGACGTCTGGGGAGAAAGCACCACATATTACAATATCTTTTCCTTCTTTAGTCCTTGAATAAATACCTTCAGCAGAATTTGTTGATCTTTTTTCATATATATATATATATAGTGAAGAGGCTATCAAGCCGGTACAAGGTTGACCAAAATACAAAATATGTGATTGCAAGAGAAATCATATATATATCAGCGTGTTGAAAAAAAATTGCTTTGACCGAACGACATCTAACGTCTCCTTGAGGGTTTGTCTTAGAGTCGAAAGCAAGTGGGGAAATAGTTGTCTTGAAAAATGTTTGCAAACGTCCAATAACTTCCAAAGTTCGTACGACGCTAAGTATTACATTCTGTAGCGATTGCACAATAGTTTTAAGTTTTCCCGCTGGTAAAGGTCAGATAGGCGACGCAAAGGAAACCTGCCTACTACTTAGTCAAACGGTCAAAACACGGAAACGACACTCATTTTAGTGAGAAGTTTTAAGAGGTTGCGCCTGCAAGTGTATACGATTAGCGTACTATTAGATGCTGGACTATTGAAAAAAAGCTCCACGACGTGCATCAATATCGCAGCACAGTTTGTAAAAGCCGAGAAACAAGCATGCATCTCGTCTCTTATGCGGGTATAACATTTACGCGTATGCCGCACGACGCGTGCTGTAGACGCAGAGCGCAGCTGGTTGGTCACACCTCTGCACGTCTGGATCGTTTCATGGCCATTGGCACGCAGTTGCACTACCGCGGACGATGAGGACACCAAATACGGGAGAGAGCCCCCCAGGAATCAAGAGATAGCCGGCCGTCCTTCTGCCAGCATTAGGGAATTGGCGGTACGTATTGGCAGTGTGAGTCGCGGCGCCGTGCATAATGTACTAATCGACGAAGGGGAACTACAACAATCGCGCGTATTGAATTCAGTGACTCCAAGTGGCTCTGTGGCGTTTGTTGTTGGCCCATCTTAGCCACGTGTTGACTACTGTCGTTGGTTGTTGCATAAGCAAACAACACGCGGCGGAATTCCCTGCGCTTGTGGACTTCTGCACGGATGAAACCTCATCTACGGGAAGAGGGCATATTATATGCATGCACTTTATATTGGTGGACAGACGGGCAGCCGCATGTAATCCGTCTGCGTAAACGGCAGATCTCCTCCACGGTGAATAGTTCGACTGGCCATAGTGAGCAACTGCCGTGGTACTTATTCATTTCTCGAGGAGTCACATAGAGAGGCGACTCGAGAAGAGATCGAGGAGAGACTCGAAGAGAAAGACGAGAGTTGACAGCTTCTCCAAACGACCCGCAGTTTCGCGCGCTCACGCCAAACTCCTAAGATTGCTGAGCTAACCGGCGTTATCGTGTCGTTCTTTTTGTGAGCGCAACCTCAGTGCGTCTCACCCACTTGTAGCCCTCATCCTGACAGTTGAGCACGGTGCGTGACATTTGGTGTCAGAAGCAAACGCGACATTCGTGTCAGAAGCAAATGAGCACCACTTTAAGAGTGTCAGAAGTAAAAGAACACCATTTGGGCGATCGAGAAGATCAAGTGAGATCAAAAACAGACTCGAGGAGAAAGTCAAGAGTTGGAACGTTCGAGTGACAGCTTCTCCGAACGACCGGCAGTTTCACGCGCTGTTCTATTCAATTCAATATTGATTAATTGAGTAGAACCTTATCAGAACTGTCAATTCTGATAAGGTTCTACTCAATTAATTACGTTTCGTATGTATACGTTTCAAAAAGTACTTGCTTGAGAGTGTGGTTTCAGCTCAATGGAGCGCCAACACACGACGACGCTGCTGAACAAGCTTATCCTGGACATTATAGTTCGGGGCACATGGATTGGCTTTGCTTATCCAGCCGGGACCTCCTTTCTTGGGGCCACCTAAAATAGCCGTGAAGTCCACATTGGCGTGGTGTTCTACTCGCCAGAACATTCGCCTCTGCTAAAACCGTTCGGAATGTGGCTGACATATGTATTTGAACGCGTTCAATAAAACCAATTCAATAGCTAGAAAGTACGAGATGACTGGATGCCACTCTTTCAAGTATTTCTTCATAGTTTTCATATTATTTTAACAACAGTTTTCAAGCAATTCTAGAAGTAACACGTTTATTTTGATGAAGCAAAAGCTACAGCTTGTTTTTGTAGCTGAATTAACGCAAATATTTCAGTCTTGCGCACCGTTAAAACGTAACTACGTCGCAATCACGAGTCGGATATATACCATACAATTGGAAAAAAATCGAACTACCTTAAACTCAAATGACCACCATAGAGTACGCTCTCCTTAAGTCCTGCATTCTGTTAACGCTTTGAGAGTAAAAGTTTGAACATAAGAAGCCAAGGTCTTTTTTTGCAAACGTTTCTCAAATTTGCAATTTACCCTCTGCTAGCCAACGCGGATGTCTTTCAGCACGAAAAATCGCCCATGTTATGTGACCGGTAATTCTTGTTTCTATATAGGAGAGAAGTACTTCTTCAGCCGCTTGTCCTGCAAGTGCATCATCCAACCAAATATTGGAATAATAAGTAGCAGTGTTAGTACGTTCAATAACACTAGGACAAACTTGGGAGAGGGGTTGAGTGGTAATAAAGACATCCGATTGCCCCAATAAACTGACAAGAACAGCACTGTTATAAAAAATTGTTGCTGTTCCGATTTAGCGACAACGATGATACTAAGAAGCGCGAGTATTATAATAAAAATCAACCTACTATCATTTCCATGCCGACTTAGGTGCTGTGTGAGGGGGGGGGCGCTGCCGTAATTCCTGAGCAGCCTTTCCTTCATTCCTCTGTGTCAAGCTTGTTGAGTAAATATCCGGAGAAATTGGCATTTATCCTTCATTCATCGCTTGCCGTTGACTCTTCTGTCCAACCTTCTGTCTGCATCGGCAGGACCATGCCTATGTCTTGAATAGGTCTCGAAGGAAAGCGGGTTACTGGTTGCATCGAATGTAATACTCCCAAAGGGGGCAGACGTTTCCGACCTTTCTCTCTAATTCGGAGGTTACGTGCGGCAGCCGACAGCTCCATCTGTTGACTTTCCACGTCTCGCAATTTTGGGCTTCTATGTGAGTAGAAGAGGCCTTCATAATGGGAGCACGTCGCCTACCGCAGCTCACGAGAGCGGCGACGTCCACTGGTCCCGCCCGGCAGAACACAAATGCCGGCTGGCGGTATGTTTCGGCCTATTGTTAATTTGAAAGCGTCTTAGCTTGACCTCGCCCGTCGCCCGTTAGCGGTTTTTTCACCAATGTTGACAATGGCTCGAAGGTGCTCAGTGGATTATATATACTAAACAATATAAATCAGCTAACCTTTCGACCTAAGCAAACCAAGATGCAGAATTTAAGCTCACACATTTGGCTAAGACTGATCACTTGCCGAGTCATCACTACCGGCAACCAAACGTAAAGCTACCTTAGTCAACGACAAGTCAATTTTGACAGATCACAAAAATGACATTTAAAATAAATCTGGAATGGCATCCTGGTCGACAAAGTCGGGTCTCGACTAAGTCCTTTTCCGACCATTTCCTTTCATGTGTCTCCTATTCTTTATTTTATTTTTTCTTTTAGACAGTTTCCGGCTGACATATATAGTATCCAGCCACCCAAAAAATTACATATCGGGCCGGTCAATCAATTCCGGCTACGATTTAGCTGGGTATGCGCAACGAACTTTATGCCCCATTACATCATCTGCATTCCTCCTGTCATGACATAACCGCCTCGAAAAAAGGGCATATTATATGCCTTTTTCTCATCTATAACTCATCCTGCTATCCGAATGTGGGCACCATAATCGATATGCTACGTGGTCTTAAAAAAGCAAATCTAATTTTTTTTTTTTTTTTTTTTTTTTTTTTTTTAGATTTTTCCGTAAGGCAATTGCCCGTGTACGGATTTTTCATGTCATGGCTAAGTTTAGTCCACTCCGGCATTTACCTTGTTTAAATTGGGAAACCATGCAAACCAATTGAAGAGTGGCCGGTCCTAGGGTTCGAACCCAGTCCTCCCGAATGCAAGGCAAAGGTTTGCCACTAAGCCACTTGCTCGGTTTATATTGCTAAATCGCGTCATCAGTCGTACTGAAGAAAACTTGTACATTTAAAGAGGTTTCTACAGACTTCCACACCATACTATGTAAAGAGCAAATGCCAAAAACAAAATATCTAGTGCTTAGCATAATCGGTTACCTAGAATAGTCGTCTAGAAATCACCATTAAATGGCGATATATGCTTCTGTCGCCACTTTGCCTACGATGATGTCTTCTAGACTTGATTTAGAGAAAGTTACAGTTCCCTAGACCTACCGTGCATCATCCATTTTATGTGCCGCATGTTGCTTTACTTATCAGGGACCGCTTAAAAACCATCAAGAACCGACTGAATTCGTTGGAGGATGCCGCCAAGCTCAAAGAACTGTCAAATCCCACAGACGATGAGGCGAGAGCAGAAGCCTCTGAGTCAGGGTTGCTCAGACTGTGGCTTCAAGGTGCCGGACAAACACACTTTTTCGTCTATGATCTAAACGTTTTTATTTTTGTTTTATCGTATTCTCACGCAACATGGGTGATAATTTAGTGAACATTTTTCGAATATTTAGTTGTCTCGCACGCGGTAAAATGTGTGCCCTCGTGCGATTTCTTCAAGTATTGTTTATGGTTGCCAGGACAAAGACGCATGCCAGATCTGAGTCTGATTATCGGGCGAATCGAGAGTGAGAGGAGGGTCAACAAAGATTCTTGAGAAAGTCGCTGCAGAACAACTCGGCACTCGTCTTGACAGCATGTCCAGTGAAGGTCGTGGAGATGTCGCGTGGTCGCGTGGCTGAAGATAACCGAATGCCATTTGCTGCCAGCTGAGCTCCGTTCCGACACCTTCAGGCGCTCGAACGCCTGGACGAGGTTCAGCGACGAACGTCCTTATCAGCTATTGAAGTTGATGTCACACGCCTAGTCTCACGACATACGTCAATAATACCCTGTCTGTCGTTGCGTCTTTCCTGACTGGTGGATTATACGTGTCGCTAAAGGTATTCCTGTCTGGGCACACAAGACGTGCTTGATTCTCGTGTAAGTTTTCTTGTCGATCAATCCTAAACGTGCATGGACCCCGACCCTGGTCATACCCTACCCAACTTGAGATTGAACAAAATGTTTGTAAACTGAAACGCCTCATGAGACGTATAGTATTCCTATAGTCGGTTACACTATTTTTGCAAATAATTCATCAGTTTCCAGGTTACGAGAGAAAAAAACAACGCGTTGTCGAATTACCTTGTTACTTAGAGTAGCAGGGCTAAGGCGACTGGGCCGGGCGAACTGACATCAGGCTTCCTTCCGGTCACAGCAGGACCAGGCAGCAAAGTTGCTGGTGTTTCCTTCCGTCTGCTACGCAGACGTTCCGCTGAAGAAGGCTGCCATTACCATGATGAACCCTTTCCTTATGTCACTACGTCGGGGAACGTCGGAGAAGATGCGTGGGAGCTGTTCCAAGACATCTTAACAGGGCACAAGCGCACAGGGGTCGTGCCTATAAACAAAAGTCTATTGGTTAAATGTATAAGACGTGTATTCAGAAAAAATATATATACATATGTATATATATATATATATATATATGTAGTTGGACGATGATGAAGAAGAAAGTGAAAATTAAACCACAACTATGGAAAACAATATCGTTAAGTACGATAAAACCCTGAATATTAATAATATTTTTAAACAAAGACTATTATTAATAGGTACTTGCATCACAATAACTAACATATGAATTATTAAATATTTACAGTATTGCTTGTACTAATATTATTATTGCTTGAGTGTCGGTGACCACTCAACATCATCTTGACGTTGCCTCTCAGTAGGTTCAAAAAACGACCCACGTAAATAGGAACAAACGCTATCATCACAGCTAACAGCATAAAATGTATTGTATCGACGATGCAGGCTTTACGACACGTTCACGGCTCGCGTTCGATCCACGATCCACCATTCGATAGAAGGTGGTCACCAAACGTCTCTATTGGATGGATTTGGTCCACATTTGCAGTCGCATCGTGATTATGCCGTTATTTCAGTCGTATGCAGCTGTAGTTGTTCACCGACAATGGTTCTCCCTATTTGCAGGGCTGTCGGTGCGTGTCGCGGGCTTGACACTGTATGTCTCTCTATTCGGCTATGCAGCAGGCACTCTACGTTGTGCCAAAAAGGGTGTTATTTGAGCTAGAAGCTCGGAACAGCCCCATATAACTAGCGTTTCGACGTCCAACGTCGTTCGACGTCTGTGTAATGGAATTACCTCTAACTAAGTTTACAAGCTGTGCCTCGACGCTTCGACGACAACGGCATCAGTAAGTGTCATCAGGGCGGACGTGCAAAGCTGGCCTGGCCTGGACCTCTGCGGGGAGATGGCCTCCAAGTGGTTTCGAACGACGGGATACGTTTTGTAGGCCTGCGCACATCATCACTGTAACACCTGACACACAGCTTAGTTGAGAGCCTGAACGAGCCTGAGCACAGAACACGCAGGCTTAGAGGAGCAAAAAAAGCGTGCGGGGACACCATGCGGCTAGTTCCTGCGAAGGATATCGCGGGACGTACAGAACAAATCGCAGGTCGTCGACGCAATGCTTGGTTTTTCACTGATCGAAGGGCAAACGCAACGATTATTGTAGGAGTAATAGCTAGAATAAACTGTTATGAACAACACAAGTTACGTGTGCAGAGCGCATCGTATTCTACCTGTTCTGATACTTCGGAAGCATGAATATGTATATGTATATAATATATATATATATATATATATATATATATATATATATATATATATATATAATCGATAAAGCGATCGTCTGTACGAATTGCAGATTTGGATCAACGCGGAAATAAGCAAACAAAATAAGCCACATATGCAAATTGATAACAAACGTCTCGTTTTTCAATCTAGCATTTTTGTTGCACCTTGAAGACACAACTTGTTTTGAATAGAAGCACAGTTAAATAATTTACCTCGAGAACATAATAATGAGGCTAGAATTATGAGGGACTTGTGGCCGCCCAACGGGCTGGAGTACCTAGTGGGTATAGATGTAGTAGTAGCCTTGCTTCGTGCTGAACGATAATGACTTGTCAGCGACGCCCGATAGCCGCATCAAAGTCCTTGCATACTTTTCTGCTGTAATAACTACTACTACTACTACTACTTTGCATACTTTTCTAGTATGCATTATCTGTTCGGTCATAGGTTCACGCCCGACTATTGTCTCACATGCGATTGGACGAGGAAGTTCATCGGACCTCCTTCAACCGAACATTTTCGCATATTATTTGGCCGAAGCATATTATTTGGCTTCACTGCGCGCGTGACGTGATAACCAGCCTGTAGAGCTACGTGGCTGACCACTAAAGCGGTTAACAAGTCAGCAAGCAATTCCCCAGTCTCATCAAATGACCGAATTAAGCTGCTATAGACAAAACAGGGTGTGTTCGCAGTGGGACTCGTAAAGTCATATGTTCCCCCTGCGTGAGATTTCTCTAATTCGGAGCAATCTTTCTTATTACTTGCATAGTTGGTTACCAAATAAATAAAGAACATACATTTTAACAGATGAAAATACATGTGAGTTATTCTGCAGTAGCAGCAGCTGCTCGCAAGTTCAATTTGGAGTAGCGTTGTGCAAAATGGAGCCTGGAACATTATTACGATTGTCGTTGTCGTTACGCGCCTGTGACGTCCTGTAAGCGAAAACTGCGAGACAATATGTTTCTACATACCTGCCGCATATTGAATAAGACACCAGGCGGTTCAGTGTGTATATATATATATATATATATATATATATATATATAAAAGCAACGCACCTCACCCGCTCTAGTGGAGTAGGCGTCTACTCGGATTGTCGGGAGCGGTGGAAAATTTGAAATGCAAATATATGTAACACACGGCACAGTCCACAGAGAAAGGCTACAAATTAGATTTTAGCTTTTTACAGCTCGTTGTTCGCCGAGTTGCAGTGAGTAACATTCTAGCGCAATCTGGTGATGGTTAGATTTTATCATATATTTAGCTGGAATGTACAAACTATATATATTTATATATATATTTATTTATCCGTATTTTTTTAATAGAGATTAACTCGTAAAATGCATGATGCACACCGGGCGTCGCTGTTAAAGCCGGGGTGGTGTGGGATTCACAAACCCACTAAAATCCGGTCGTATATATATATATATATATATATATATATAATGTGTATAGTTAGCTGACGACCCGTATATCTCAAATATTGGCACAAAGCACAAAAAAACGTAAACCGTTAGCACTTAGACCGTTGAGGCATGCGCCGTGACCAGTGTCCAGGCGCTTCAAAGCTGAAAGCAGCGCTGCCGATACGCAAAAAGTTGCATGCTAGCGTACGATATAAATAGCGTGATTATAAACGATTCGTAGTCCTGCGCAGCACAACTAGAGTCGGCAGTGTCTGTAGCTCTAGAAAAAAACTTTCGAACTCCTTTTGAGGGAAACGGCCCTCGTGTGACAGCATTGTTCGTGCTGCAAACCCGTCATCTGTGCTACGCCTGTTTAGGCGTGTACACGCGGCAGTTTAACGGCAGGTGAGCACCAATTGTGAAGCACTAAGCTGTGCAAACTGCACCCAGTGCTGAGCTGTTGACGTTTCTTGCAACGTCCTTTAACGACCGTTAGTATCTAAATAGAGCTTTAGTGCTGTCTTTGTCTTCTGTTTTTACAGGGGGCCAGGAACAAAAATACAATATGCACACCCTTTGGTCTGGGTAGTGTGGGCCTCTCAATCCCACTAAAAAGCTGGTGATCATCTAACCTACATGACCGGCACATTTGTGGTATTATTACTTTAGTGTGCTGTCTTCGTCTAAGACTCCAAAGTGTTATGCTAGCCAAGCGGTGTGAAGACGTACCCTTTGTTTAGAAATAAGGTAGGCAATTAGCAAGAGCTAAGGAACGTGTTTGCCTACAGACGCCTATACTTCGATAATAAGGCTATACCTACGAATTCTCTGGTTTACCGAAAAAAAAAGATCGTGAAGTGGTACAGCCGTAGATACCGTAGTGTATGTAGTAGTCATTCATCCTAGTAGCCCTGGTGTCTGACCATGCGCGTCTGCAGTGGCATGCCAAGCTTTAAGTACTATACGCTGCAAGAAGTACCACTCTCGAGCCACGTTAATTAGTACGGATGATTAAATCTGAAGATGACTCCCTAGAAGTACAGAACTCTTGTATGAATTTTAAGCTTCTAGAAACAATGTCGCAAAATGTGGCAAAGCACAAATTCGATCCAAATGTCTCAGCCTTTTCCAGACAATCTAAAGCATACACTGAATTTGTGCACTGTACTGTTGTTCTCATTGTGCAAAAATATATCAAAGAAAACTAATAAGGTTCGAGACCAAATTTTCTTTGGGGAGTGGCCTAGACATGTTAAACAGCCAAGACATTATTTATCAGCAATTTAAAGAATGCAAAATAAAGCCGTTTTTGCGATCGTATCTAATACAAGTAAAATACTATGGCACATTAGCGATGCAGCGAAAAATAAATGCACGCAACTTTGTCATCAGCGGCCATTTTGGCATATATATATATATATATATATATATAAATACAAGAAGTTGTTGTCTGTCCGTAATAAAGAACTTGGTGAAGTTCCGACGTGGTGTTCGGCTTACAGACCCGCGGGTGATTCGGGTGGTAATGTTGAGCGAAATCAGTCGATCACGCGGGCCAAGCTATCGGACGGGGATGTGTCGGGAGCAGCCCGCCTTCTTCTATCTGACGACGTTATGGTCGATGAACCAGCCGCTACGGCGTCGTTACGGGAAAAACACCCCCCCGCGCAGCCAGACTTATGCTGGCCGTCTGCTCCACCCTTACAACTCTTACCTTCATCTACGTCGGTCGAGGATGTTTGCTATGCGGTTGGATCATTTTCAAAGAGCTCGAGCGCCGGCCTGGATTTTATTAGACCTCGGCTCCTACAGGACCTCCTCTCACCGATTCTTGGCTGCTCATCCGATGGACTTAGTAAGGCCCTGGCAAAGGTAATCGACCTACTGCGATGGGGAGTTCCACATCCAAGGTGGTACCCCCTCATCTTCGGAGCGAGGCTGTTCGCATTGAAAAAGAAAGACGGCTCGTTCAGACCTATCGCTTGTTCTTCAGTACTACGCAGGGTCGCGGCAAAATTGGCAGTGAGGGACTCTAGGGGTACTATTAACCTAGCGATTGAACCGCACCAGCTGGGTTTCTCCACAAGGGAGGTGCTGAAATAATGATTCACGCTACCGGGGCTTTTATTGATTCTCGGCTCGATCCATCCGTGCTAGTCAAACTTGACCATAAGAACGCGTTCAACACCGTCAGGAGGGATCACTTGTTGAAGGTGGTTGGAGATGAGACCCCTGCCATTTATCACCAAGTAAAATTGGCCTACGGCGATCCATCGCACTTGGTCTTCCCCTCGGCACTGCTCACTTCGGCTGCAGGGGTTCAACAGGGAGATCCCCTTGCGCACCCTCTGTTTTGTCTTGCCGTTAAGGACTTGATTAACTCTCAATCTTTGGTACTTGGACGACGGGGTAATTGGAGGTAACATCGGTACGGTCTGTGAAGACTTAAAGAAGATACTTAGTTTCTCCACATGCAGCGGTTTGGAGCTGAACCCAATCAAGTGTGAGGTTTACATAACTTGACATGAACTACCTGTTCAGGGGAATCAACAGTTCAGCCTTCTAGGCCCAGATAGAGGAAATTAACTCGAAGATGGGCTTTGCGTTGAAATTTATACTCAACCTGCGGCTGCAAGACGATTCCCTAGTTCAGGCCTTCTTACCGGTTGCCAGAGAAGGACTGGGCCTGCCTGAAGCTGTTTTTCTTTCAGTCGCAGCACACATCGCCTCTTTACATTCGGCGACTAGTGGTGTCGAGTCTATCCTGGACACCGGGGCGATTGCAAACTTCCAGGCCACGCTTGAACAGACTCACGATGACGCCATCGCATTCTGCGGGTCTCTACCGGAGACTCCTTCTCTTCAGCGCGCGTGGTCAGAACTGGCAAACGACGGCCGATGGAACGGCCTGTGGGACCGAACAACTGCGGCCGCTAACAAAGCGAGGTTACAGGCGGTTTCGTCGCCTGGTGCAGGTGCATGGCTACACGCTCTCCCGAGCCCTCAGCTGGGTACGCTGCTCGAAGATGAGTCTACACGAATACTAGTCGGGTTGAGGTTAGGAGTTGAGCTAGTCTCCCCACACCGGTGCAGATGCGGTGACGAGGTCGACTCCCTAGGTCACCATGGACTCTCCTGTCTCCAGAGTTTAGGCAGAATCGCACGCCACTCGGCGTTGAACGAGACATTTAGCAGAGGGCTTCGGTCGGCAGGCTACCCATGCATCTTGGAGCCGTCTGGCTTAGTCAGAGACGATGGAAGGAGACCTGATGGAATAACCCTGACTCCCTTCGAGCGGGGCCAAATGCTGGTGTGGGACGCGACCGTAACCGACTCTTTAGCCCCCTCAATGGTCGGTACGGGCGCAGCCCGCGCTGGACACGCGGTAGCCCTAGCGGAAGCAGCCAAGTGCAGAAAATATTCAAGCATCAGTTATCCACACTTGTTCTCACCGCTTGCATTCGAGACATTGGGGGGGGGGGGGGGGGGGCTGGGTCGCTCACGACGAAACTGCTCAAGGATGTCGGGAAAAGATTGGCGCTCGCTACAGAAGACAAGAGGGCGGGTGAGTATTTACTGCAACGTCTGTCATCAGATGTTCAGAGGGGGAATGCCGCTTCGGTGAGAGGTACCATGGCTAGGTGGACCAGCCCAAGCCTGGACCTAGTGCCTTGAGTTATGCCCCAGCGGGCTGTGCACACGTTCTTACATCACAAATGTATATTTTGCTACACTTAAATAATTGATATATTTATATATATATATATATATATATATATATATATATATATATATATATATATATATATATATATATATATATATGTACAAAGTTCAATACCGTCCTTTCACTTTACAAAGGCAAGACTTGTTGTTTAGATTAGGTTAGAATTTCAACTTAAATTATAACTGAATTGCTTGATATTGCCTGACATTAGGCCTCTGACTCAACTGCCACTTGTGTTACTTACAGTGCTCCACTCCGTCTCTCTCTCGAGAGTTGGTGTGGTTGCCCGGATCTGCTCCTGCTTACGCGTCATCTCTTTTTTTCTACATAGTTCCTCGTCTTCTCTCGGACTGCCAGCTTCCCGCGGTATCGTTTTGGCCAGGTCCGCAACTGCTGACGTTGGCACAATTCAGTATGGCCTGCATCCTCGCCTTGCAAGCGGGCGTTGGCTACTTCCTGGCTCCCGCTCTATATTCTCATTGTGCCGACATTTTCCCCAATAAAGTACGGTGAAGTCTGCCGTCAGTTTTAAATATTTTATCCAGCCCTTCCGATGACTTATCTGCATGTGGTTTCTTTATAGAAAAATCTACTCTTGTATTTGCGTTTTTTTCCGTCGCGCGTCCCATGTAAGGAAGGGTGCCCTGGTAATGTTTCCCTCATCAAATATGACCTGGAGATATTCTTGCTGCATATACCTTTAGTAGCTCACTGCCCATGTACGATAGCGACAAGACGCTTACTAAGTTGCCGGTGTACTTCTGCTTAGGAGTCGTGGTTCCATAGCGTTTACCTCCGTAGTAGATGTAAGTTATTTTTTAAAACAGAGTAAAATAATAATACCCTTACTAAAACCGTACACTTAGTGAGTTAAATTCATGTGATTTCATTAAAATGCAGTAAGTGTCTCGTTGCGTTACCTAGGCAATAAGTATATAGCGGATTGCATTTATTGCATCCATTACGACCATAGTAAACTTGTTCTCAATTTAATTTATTTACTTTATAGAAGTATTTTTCTCAAATTTGTTTCATCCTCCATTCATTGGCATCGTTGTAAACGAGCGTGTCGACGCTAACAAGGTTTCTAGCCACGCGTAAAAACAAGCAGTTTTCCTGGTTTTCGGGCGAAGATAAATTGCGCAAACTTAGCCATTATCGTCGATGTGCACAGACGGCCTTTCAAGCACAAATGTTGTGCAGCAAAATGTATATAGTGAAAAACGGCATGCTCAGTGCCGCCGCTCTGTGTGCAAGATGCCGAAAACGGAAACGGTTGCTCTGGCCAAAGACTATTGTCGCTACGGGGCAATGAACACGTCTTAGGTGAGAGGTCCCAAGTGGACACAAGTGAAAAGACACGGCTGAAGTTGGACGCTGAACTGCACTTCAAACTGGTAGGTTAGCAGCACAACATTGACCAACTAGCAACAGTAAGAAAACAATTGTCAGAGGCGGTGTACGCGCAATGCAGCGATTGCAATTACTGCATCGCTCTCCGCTCAAACTTACCTAAGCTATCGTTGCCAACCATCCACGGTTGGGCTCAATCTGTATGCGTGCGATCCCAGGTATTGGCCCGTAGTTACTTCCGGTTGCCACTTAAGGGAGTTTTTGGACATAGCCTATTGGGGGGGGGGAGGTCTATCTCTCTTTGTTCGAACATGTCACAATGTGTAATCAAACGTGTTAGAAGAAGAAGAAGAAGAAACCAACACGCTTTGGTGGTGCACTTGAGTTGTGTACTTGGCCATTCGAAGTACAGAACTCAGATCGCGTAGGTTTAAGCGCTGTCAATGGTCGTAGAGCTATGCTTTTGATGTATTCAACGTGAACGCTAATAAAAGAACTTCAATTTTCGCGAATTATCTTCCAAACGACCATGTCGCATCTTCTAGTTGGCGTCGTTCAGAGGAAGCAGAAGTTTCTTACCAACATGACGGTGTGTTTGGTTTCTCTATAGAAGAACTATGGATTTGTTCTCCAAGGTCGAGCAATAACACCTGTGTCACAGATTTTTGTAACTTCACTCTCACTCCGAAACAAGATTCTCAGGTACCCTGTTCCATTGTAAAGTATATTTGCTTTAACAAGCTCTACGATTATTTATATCACTTTCGAAATGAGTCGAGTATGTATGCATATATATATATATATATATATATATATATATATATATGTATATATATATGCGGTCTCCCAGAATATAATATATGAGGTCTCCCAGAATTTGACCAACAAACTTCGGGATCTAGTACAACTCGGTGGAAAAGTAAATTTTTCCAATGGAACAAGGCGCAATATGTCTTATAAAAATGGATAGCTGAGCGTGGAGACCAAAATATAAGTATTGCAAATAATATCATTTCTTGAGAACTATCTTTAATACAACATTTGTTCTGCTCCATAGAATGATTCAATGCTACGGACGCAAAATGTTGCTCCAAACACACAGGTCTAGTTTCTCGATAGAAAGACTGAGGCTCTTGTAATCGCAGATTTAGTGAATATATGTCAGGACAAAAAGCTTGACACAAGCACTTTTAGTAGTTTCGCTCTCGCGTCAAAGGAAGACATTTCCGCCCTTTGTTCCATCGGGTGTAGAGTTGTACTAGACCCCAAAACTTGTTGGACAAATTCTAAGAGATCGCGTATATATTGCTATTCTATAGTTGTATAGGGCCAGTGAATGCCACATGTGCCTAAACATTTTAGATATATAACTCAAACCGTGTTGTGTATCCGGCAGAGTACGGGCATTAAGTATTAAATACGTTTTATTTTATACTACGTTGGAGTTTGGGTGGAAGGATAATATAATTTCTCTACCTCAAATTGTTGGGCTCAATTTGTTAGGCAATCGATTTCGAGGTGTGTCACGCAACGATCGTCATTCGCGCTCGCACCCATGGTCTTGTGTCAAAGTTGAAACAATGCATTCCTCAAGATTTGAGCGAGTGCAAAGGGTGGGTCCCCTAGCGAAATGTTCTTCTTGGCTTGGCAGACAGAATAAGTGTCCGCTCTTGGGTTGAATTTTTACCTGTGACGAAAGGTGGGTCTCTTACGGCTATGTGGAACGTGGAAGATCCAGGAAGAATTAGAATCAAGAGTTTGGTTGGTGCGGAGATGGGAGAACGTTGTGGCTAGCAACGAGGTGTATTTTTGAATGCATAAAAACGGTTCTCTTTTAGAGTGATTTTAAAGTTAAAAAACTTTAATCGCTTTTTGATACTTAATAAAAAGATGTCCGTAAGAGAGCTAGCAAGTTAGACAGGTTACTTACAACACCGCTAATAGACCACAAAAAGCCACTATCTATTAGCTCAGCCTAGAGCAGCATTCTCGATCGTATTGGGTCTTAACCCAACACCCTTATCGGACCCCCCAAGTTAGGGAACCAGTAAATTGGGTCTTAGGTACTATATATGACGCCATAAGAAGGCGAACATTTTGTCGTATCTGTGCGCAATCATTTCAGATAGCCTAAAATGGGACTTTTTCTGTGGAATTTAATTCTGCAATAAAGATCTCCATCTGAACGAGCTACATAGCAGACGCTGACCTGCTCTAGAGTTAAGCAAACGAGACGCTAAGGGACGTTTCGTGCTGAATGCACTTAGCCGGCCTTTTCAAGCTCGCCAAGTATAAGGTTATTCTTCTTGTGCAAAGGACGCACTGTAGGACATTCGAATGGAAAATCCCCAAGGGTCTGACTACGCCCCTACTCGCTGGAGTCGCAGGGAATTAGAGCACTGACTACCCAGATTCTGTCGGCCATAAACACGTCGGCCGTAACTATTGCGAGTTACGGGCAATTTGCAAAGAAGATAAAGCCCACTGGGCATTTATTTTAAAATTACAGCGAAGGATACATCGGATAACACTAACCTAGCCTGCCGACTTTCTGACCTCTGCTCTAAACCGCCTAATAGGTCTAGTCACTCTAGCCAACTACATAATCTCTTCAACTGACGAGCCCACGACTACCGTGGCTTTTTTAGACTCATCTTAAGATCTAAAAAACTACATTACAATCTAAAGAACTACATCAGATGATAGGAATATAGTTTTGCATAGGAGAGCATCTAAGGTATTTAGCGACGGATTTACAGTCCCCTTAATTGTCAAAAGTACTACTAAAGAAGTTTTCAACTGGATGGAAATGGGGAGAAACTGTTTTTTTCTTCAACAATATATTGTGAGCATCCGCGCAACAAGATGATTTTGTACTGAATGCTATTATATATACTGTACTAGATACAAATGTACTTTCCAAATATAATTTGGGCATGATGATTACATGGGTCGTTAACAATTATTTTTTTTCAGTAAGGGTTCTATAAAGCCTGGTTACTACGTTTTCGCTAAACATACTCTCAGACAAACATTATCGTATCAATTGTATTGATACTAAGCGCTATTGGTTGGCATTGCGTAGCTGTTGTCTGCCTTTCTGTCAAAAAGTGTAACACCTGATTGTTAATTAAAAAATGAGTTTAGTCGACGAGGCTTGCTGTCGTTGACTGTTGTTCATATTTCGATAAACACATAGTAGAGCCCTTATAGAGTGCGCGCAAGCTACACGGCCTTGAGTTCCGTGGGCGTTACACGCCCTACGGCGGTGACCTTGGGCGGGACGGGCTGTAGCGGAGACAAAGGCGATGTTCGCCAGTCACAGCCCTCCGAGAACTCCGAGCCGGCTCGTGGACGGGCCTGACGAGCACGTCGACAGCGTACGCGACAAAGGCTCCTCCCGAGATGTGCGTGTCTCCAGCTGATCACGCCAGCCTCTAGTGCGCCGTCGTAAGGCTGCGCCCGTAGCGGCCCGTAGCGGCAGAAGACGTGGCACTGAATGGACGGGGAACATAGCACATGCGGCCATATTGACAGGCCAAACGATGAGGTCGGGACGACCTCGTCTCGCAGCCGCTTCGAGCCCCTAACTACATGTTTTGGGCAGCGGGAGGGGGGGGGGTGCTAGGAGGTTTGATCGATGTCCTCGAAAAATAAAGCGAGCGAGCAAGCAAGCAAACGAGACAAAGGGAACTAACAGAGATGGATAGGCCGGAACCCTGAGCAGAACATCAAAGCGCAAGGGAAAACGCAGCGGATGGGTTGAAGAAAGATGGACGAAAATTTGCATCGTTCACGATTATTGCCAAAGGCCTGAATTGCTGGCTTCGAAGACTCACTTGTTTTTCACTGTGTGTCTTGTATGTGTGTTCCCTCCCGGGGCAAGCCTGGGGCAACAATGATTAAAGACAACAGGAGCGTGACAAAGAAATGACAGAATAGACAGAGAATGCGGGTAAGTGACGCGCGCTAACGATCCAAAGTACGGCCAACTTTTGCATTACGTTATCCCTGTACTGGTCCAGCGGATCGAGGATGCTCTCGGTGTATGATGCGCAGGCCGGCAGTATTCTACACATTTGTTTAACGTTCACCTCCGTTTGACCTTAAGAAGGGCTTGTAGTGCTGCTGATGACGGGCGTGCGTGACCTGCTTATCATCATCATGGAAGGGGCTGCCGCAACCCCCCCCCCCCCGCCCCTCTACTCGATAGTTGAGTTGGAGAAAGCCGTGCGTATCTCTTTGAAGTCGTCCCAGGTTCGTTGATAGACGTCGTCTAATGCCGCTACGAAGAAAACGGAGAATACACGAACAAGAGATGACAACACCCTGGCCAATCT
Source organism: Dermanyssus gallinae (assembly GCA_003439945.1). Classification (NCBI taxonomy): domain Eukaryota; kingdom Metazoa; phylum Arthropoda; class Arachnida; order Mesostigmata; family Dermanyssidae; genus Dermanyssus; species Dermanyssus gallinae. The sequence goes on from QVRM01005060.1 coordinate 64,846, forward strand.
AGTTGTGAAAAGCCAGAGGGCCGTTGGAAAACCGTAGCCCTTTCGTCGACTCACTCCGGTCGACACTCTTGTATAGATCAGGATTACGCACAAGCTGATGTTTCATCGCTGAACGAGTCACGATGCGCTAGAGTGAGAATGGTGATGCCAAAATGATGATGACCTTGCAAACAGTTAAAGACATGTGCAAACAAACACGTTGAGTTGGACCTTAACAGCACAGTATAGCTCGCATACCTGATAAGTATTATCTCTCCCCTATAAAGGAGTACAAGGGCACACAACCAACGACATTCATTCTAATTCTACTAATCTACTCGTTTTCGCCGATAAATGTTACAATAGCGTTGTCACACAGTCCCTACAATCCCAAGTGTAAAAAAGGGAGAAAGGTATGTAGTGCTGCGCAGATTACAAACTCTTGCCTTACGAACGTTCGTACCTCTATTATCTCCAGCATGATCATGAAATGCACTTAAACGTTGTCTTTAGTTTTCTTAGATTATATTACAAGAGCACTTTAACGAATTGACTCCCTTTTCTTATGATCTGTTAAGATCTGATCACAGAGTTTGTTTTCATGGCGGCGGCATCACTTGAATGTGCCTCGACTGTTCGACAAGTTTTGGCACTCTTTCGAGGCTCGAGGATAGCAAAATATCCCAAAGTCGGTTATTCACATCAACCATTAAATTGCAAGCCTTTTTGTGAGATAAGCACGACGTTAAACATTAAAACACAGACCAACCGTTACCTTGAGTCAGTTTACTCTGTAAGCAGACAACCTCCTTCCATGCCAATCCTGTTTACAGCCGTACAGTTCTCCAACAAGGCGATATATTATATACGCAAGTTGATTATTTATTATTGTTTCTTAACGGAATAAGATTACGAAGTAGGTAAATTAAACCGGGGAAGGAACAGACACGCACAGAAAATTGCGTAGAATTCCTTCACGAAAAGGTCACCCAATCGCAGTGCGAAGACTCGTCCATACATACTGTATGCTTTAAGCTATCTTCAAGTGTGTTCAAGAGACTACAACCCTTGATTGATTTGCACACTCCCATGTTCATTGAGCATTTCATCCTGTTATGGCACGTAACATGGCAATTAATGATTTGTTTTGGTTCGTGTCGGCCCACCTAAATTAGCAGGTTTTTTTTTGTATGCTTCATTTGGTGCACGACCGACCAACCTTAAGGACTGCTATACGGAATTCTTTAAAACCTGTTTCATTTTTGTTTCCACATGCCGAAAATCTACCATAGGTATAACGTGTTCCGCGTTTGTGGGCGTTGCGGCCCCCCGCCCGTTGAAAGAGGTAGTATGCTACCGTACATACGGCTGTACAATTGCTAAATTATATACGACGTTATACAGAGACACCTTGATTCAACAGAGACATACATGAATCATTTGTGCACATGAACACACATTAACGCACATGCTAGTTTTCAATACGACGCACATGACGATGGAAATCACAGAGGGCTTGGTAGACAATAATTAAGCTTGAACGTACCTGACGCAATTGGACAATTCCAAGATAAAGAATTGCTTACCTCACAATAGAAAAAAAAAGATAAAGAATTGCTTAGTTTCGTTCGATCGAGTTAGTTTTTACCTTAGAGTTTAATGTCTCGGAAGCCAAACAAGCAATCACAATTTTACAAATTGTATGATATAACCGCAATTCTGCAGGTCAGCTTTGTAGGACGGTCGGTGTGAAACTGTCAACAGATCAACAGACTACATATCATCTATTCTATCTATCGTATTATTATAATCGAATGACAATCGCAGTCATAAGTGATTTAATTTAGGTTTTTTAGGTAACCACATTTTTCCTTGGACATTTTTGATCGCGATCACACGTTGGCACAGACAATCTCCTTCTCGTACGAACCTCTGTCACTGCTCTAAAACTGTATCTCAATTACTAAGAAAATCACACGGACTTTATGTCAACCGATCATTGAATTTGAATGCCACCGAAAGAACATGCGTTTTAGGCAGTAATACTTAAAAATATGTTTAATAAGTTAAATAGTAGATAAAATACAGAAGCAGAGGTTAATGTCATCCATCGAAACAGAATTATACTTTAGAACATGTGCAAACAGCATACCAACAACAATAGTTGATATAGTTCCATCTTCTTCTTATAACTTAGGTGGCTATGCTCAGGTTAAATCCTTAGAACAATTGACTAAAAACATATTTGTTAAGAATAAAGGGCCAGTGTTCTCACATTGTCACAAGTAAAATAGTCACTTTACACATTCACTCTAAAAATATTGATTAGGTTATACATTTAAATCGCGTATATACTCTGGTGCATCTTTCAAATGATAAACAATACCAATGGGAACCCGAACCTTGCAACAAACAACCTCAGGAAAGTCCTTTGACACATACCATTAAAAAAACTTAGCTTGGTTTATCTGTTTGTAGATAGTGTTTTGCTAGCATATAATTTGTTTACAATGTTTCTCTTTCCATTTACTAGTTTAAGCTTGTGCGATACCTTGACATGTTCTCTCCGATCAATATTAATATTTCATGTTATTTCAGCAAACTAAGTTCAGCACGGCGCAATACATCGTCCAGCTATTCAGCGATATTAGTAACGTAGAAATATCCGAGCCAGCACACCGAGCAAGAGAGCTTTGACGGCTCGAAGGGCAGATTTGCTAAATCAATATGAAGCACTTTGCTTCCAAATACAGTTACTAATATGTTGCTCTATATACGTTGAACCTCCACTTGCACCACCAGACGCGCAGCGGAGCCATCAAGGAATTGAGCGGTCTAGAGGGAGCCATCCGCGTAGTTGCGATAGAACAAAAAAGGGGATCGTTTTCAAAAGTTTTTTATTAACTGAAGCAAAGCCTAGAAAAGGCGAGGCGGGATTTAGAACTCTCTGTGTTATTTGTGTTTTTTTTTAGCCGTCCAAAAACCAGTTCTTCAAGTTGGATTTCACCATTTTTCATACGATACAAACTGACAATAGAAGTATCTTAATGTTCCGGGTTTTGTATCACAAAGCATTTTTGAAGCCGTGGAAGAGAGCCGTTTCATTATTTGCCATTGCCTCTTTGTACTCAGCCGTATGTCTGTCTATTTGGCCGCATATTTAATATAATGCTATCCGTTCCGATCAACCACGATCAGACTCTCCTCTGTGTGCCCTCCCCCCTCTCTCGGCGTTACATCCTAGGTAACCACTTCACGATCAGAGCAATAAATATCTTTCGGTACATTGCCGTAGAACCTTTGACTGTTTAATGAAACCATAGAAACTAGATACAATTACAAGATTACATATACCAGGTGCAGGTGGAACTCCGCCGGCTTTGTTCGGAACTGTTTCATCCGAACATTTCTGAACGTTGGATTCGGATTGGAAGAAATCGTTGGATTGTTTTTAACAACGTATCCTTGTAGGAAGCCTGGAATGGCCGAGCACAGAACCCAAGTGCGCCACAGAAGTGTGTCATCGTCTATCTGATGCGTAACATAATACACATATGTGTTGTTACATATTCGAAGGCAAGGTACCTTCACGCCGGGATAAAGCCCGGGCTCGAGGACACCACGAGTCAGGTCAGTCAAACTGCATATCGCATTGATTAACATGCGATTATGCTTAAACAATCACTTTTCAAGGGCTTCTCGAATTTTTCGTTCCCCCTATAATTACCTCCCATTATACTACTTTACCATCAAATTGTACATGTGTCTCAACTACAAATGGTTTAATAAACACGAATTAAAAACGGCAGTCAATCTCTGTCATTTTTAAATACGCAAGCCGCGATTAAATAAAACTTTTCATGCAGATTTTGCTTGTATATATATACATAGTGCGTTACATTAATGCTTGTTTATTAGCTAGAAAAACAGTTTATAGCTTTAACTTGCAATTAGCTTTGGAAATGCATTCCATATGTCAAATCTCCAATGACACTTGATTACTAAACAGCCTACGTAGTCACGGTTTCATTTAATTGCCAGAGACGGCCAGTGTGGCAATCGTTAACCACTCACAGCTTGCCTTGCCCACGAATGCGAGCAATCCATTTCCTTTGTTCGACCCCTTTTTAAATAAAGAAGAGAATTGTATTGCAAAAACTCCGCCGCAGTAACGTGTAACGTCTCTGGCACCCAATCGACTCCCACGCCTGAATTTTATGGCTTTGGTCTTCCTGGAGATTATGTCAAGTCACTTCGAGACAAGGAACGCTTCCATGATAGAGGTAATGCGTTTAATGGCACCCACGATATCATCTGCGTATACCACCACCACGGTATTTTGGTACTCCTGTCGGACATAGCCGACAAGGTCAGCAAGGAGAAGGGTAAGCGGGTCTCTCTGCGGAGTTCCCACATTTTTCTTAATTTCCAATATATAATGCTAACTGTCTACCAACAAGGTGTCCTCATAAAATAAACTTGGTATTAAACATAGGAAGAGCCACTCCTGTTCGTTGGAATGCTTCAACCAGCGGCAGGCAAGGGGCTTTGTTAAAAGCCTTGACGCAGTCAATAAACACTACATACAGATGACCCCTGGGATGTGCCACAGTTTCGCTCGATTTCTGACTGGGGAACATGGATGGCAGTACGGGTGCCGCAGCCTCTCTTAAAGCGGAATTGCTCCGGTGACAGGGCTCCTTCAGCTATGTGCTCAAACCGCCGAATAACGAAATTATGAGAAAATCTATCTCAATGTCCGTTCTGACGCTACTCTACGATAGAGGTTTTAATTCTGTTTGTCATGACCATGCCTATCCTTAAACAGAAAAGGAAACCTAGCGACATACCAGACTTAAGGCATCCGCCTCCACTTTATAATTGCATTAAATAAACCACAAAGAGTGTCTGCCAAGAGAAGGAGTTACTGGATTCAATGCATATAGCAGACCTGATAGGGCTCTTCGCTCTCTCTCTCTTCGGGAGTGACCGTAGAACCTGGCACATCCCGTCCACCCCGAAAAGCACATTCATGTTGTGTTGCTCCAGTGTAAGAGGGTGCTGTACAAGTGGAGATAGGGCCGCAGCGTCACAATAAAATAAGATCCTAGTTTCTTTTTATAATCATAGCAGGGTCATTTATAGGCCTTTCTACGCTCAATGCAGTTCCGCCTAGCTTGCGGCTTGATGATCGTACTTCTGCTTGACGAAGAAGTCCGAGCACTTCACCGTTGGCGAGGTAACAGGCTCGAGAGTACCACGGACGTGATCTCTTCTGCCATAACCTTTTAAACTTCACTGCACTTCTCATCGTCCTCTCCAGCTGGTCACAGATGGTATCGATATCAGCAGGGCTTGCCTCGAGACCGTGCACAACTCTGTCTAAAAAAGATAGATTAACCCGTCTCATTGCAGACCAGCGCGGCGGGCTGTGTCGGTTATGCCAAATACCGGGAACATCGACGACTACCACGTTGGTGTATTCGGGTCGCTTCATGGAGAACATCGAAGCATTTAAAGTCACGGCTGACAAGATTGTGAAACAACAGGTCGATTTGGCTGCTTTTATTTATAGTCTCCACGGGGGTTCGCACGTCTCAAACCAATATTTTCCATTATCTAAAACAGCACTTCGCCTTTATTAGTATTGCCCCCTATAATCGATTCTGACTCAAAATTTTTCACTCAATTTAAGTATATTATAGATTTAAAAATGTTTCTTCATGAAGCTCTATCTTCTTCACGCTTCCGACGAGAGAAGTAGTGCAACGATTTTCGGTCCATCGAATAGGTTTACAGTTCGCCAGTGGGAGGTGGTTCCACACCCTGTCAAGGCCATACAGCAGCCCCAAAACAATCTTAAGCATGAAGAGCCTCACTGCTGAAAAACGGACAGTCTTCGGACATTGCCTACTTCCCCGTAAAGAGAGACAAGTGCCTTTCGTACTGTTTTGTTTATATGCGCTGTGAACGTCGTTCCCGTATAATGAACCCGAAGGCCAAGATACTGGAAAGAGTTAACAAACTCTAATGGTTGGCCGCAGCAACGTATAACGTCTCTGGCAGCCAATCGATCTCTACGCCTGAATTTAATGGCTTTGGTCTTCCTGGTGTTTATCTTAAGTCCCTTCGAGACAAGGAACGTCTCTATCATAGAGGTAATGCGCTTGATGGCACCTAGGTCGCGATGAGCAACCACGATATCATCTGCATACATCACCACCATGGCTTTTTGGCACTCCTGTCGGACGTAACCGACGAGGTCAGCAAGGAGAAGTGTAAATGAGACGCAGCTCAGCGGGTCTCCTTGCGGAGTTCCCACATTTTGCTTAATCTCCAATACACCCTGCTCACCGTCTACCAACAAGGTGTCCTTCTCAAAGAAACTTGCTATTACACTCAGGAGAGAGCCACCCAGTCCTGCTCGTTGGAACCAGCAGATAGCGAGGGGTTTTGTCAAAGGCCTTGACGCAGTCAATAAAGACTGCATACAGATGACCTCTGGGTTGTGCCACAGCTCGCTCGATTTCTGACTGGAGAACATAGATTGCATCACGGGTGCCTCGGCCTCTCCTAAAACCGAATTGCTCCGGTGGAAGTGCCTCTTCCGCCACGTGCTGAATCCGCCGAATAACCAACTTACAGAAAATCTTCTCCAATGTGCGTTCTGACGCCACTCCACGGTAGAGATTTGGATCCTGATGGTCATCACCATGCCTACCCTTGAACAGGAGAGAAAGCCTGGCGACATGCCAGACTTAAGGCATCCGCCCTCTCTTTATAATTTATTAAAGAAATCACTAAGAGTTTCTGCCAAGAAAGGGAGTGACTGGATCCAATACTCATAACAGACCTGATCGGGCCCTGAGCTCTTTCTCTTCGGGAGTGACCGTAGGATCTGGCGCACCCCCTCCACCCCAAAAGGCAGATTCATGTTGTGCTGCTCCAATGTAAGCGGATGCTGTACGATTTGAGATACGGCCGCAACGTCACGATTGAATAAAATATTAGTTAGGTGGCTCTTTACCTGTCCATCACTAAGCGGATTCCCCGCCCTACGAGGTCGCACGATGTAAGCTGAGGGCTCTCGTTCTGCTCTTTCAAACAGTTGTCGTTCCTCCCGCCTCGCGTGTTCCCTTTTATGATCATAGCAGAGTCTTATATGGGCTTTTCTACGCTCAAGGTAGTCCCGCCTGGCTTGCAGTGATGATGGTGCTTTGGCTCTTGCTTGGCGCAGGAGTTCGAGCACTTCAACGTGGGCTAGGTAGCAGGCTCGAGAGTACCACGGGCGTGATCTTTTCTGCCATAACCTTTTCCACTTCACTGCACTTCTCATCGTCCTCTCCAGCTGGTCACAGGTGGTATCGATGTCAGGGCTTACCTGGCCCCACAATCGATTCTGGCATTGAAATCACCGCCGACTGTAGTTGGCATGGTCAGGTTTAATTCTGAAAGTCCAAAGCTTACCGTGTCAGCAACCTCCGCAGAATCGAATTTGGGTGGGAAATAGAATACAGCGACGTTTACCCTTCCAGAGGAGAGCACCACGCAGTATACATCTTTCCTGACGCATTGCATCGGTGGTAAGCGTTTATGTAGGTAGATAAATAACCCACCCACAGGTCTGACCTCCCGCAGGTAAGACAGCCAGCTGGTGAAAGCCCCGCATATAAATGATATGCAGTTCGTCCTGCTGAAATGTTTCCGTGAAAAGTGCAATATTAACCAACTTAAATGTGTCATCACGTGCAAGATCTATTGTCCCCTTAATTTGTTTTATATGCGTTATGCGTATTGATAGCATGTGCAATGACCATGACTTCATTTGTTTTTTCGTAAGGCTAATGCCCGTGTATTGCCGGTGTTGCACTGATACATCTAAGCATCATCGACAAAAGAAGAATATATTTTGTGTAAACACACGTACTTCACATTCTAGATAATTCTAGAGAAGCACTCGTAAAGGTTCGCTTGCAGTTCTACAACTAGTCAGTCACCTACGGGGACTTGGCGCAATAAAACTCTCCTTAACCGTCGTCTCGTAGGGAACGTCCCCAACCCAGAGGCGGAACAGGCTTCCCTTTGGCTAGGATTCATTTCTGCAACAGCTTACGTAATCTTCGTCACACAGCGTTACTACCATGTGTTGTGTAGCTTCCAAATCGATTTTACATGCCCGACCGCCGTCGTTTTCTGCACCAATCGTGCTACTCTCAAGAGTAGCGCAGATATTCCCAGGTCTGGCATAAACTTCTACTCCGCTTATGTCATCTGTTGCGTTGCCCATCTGCATTCGATGTTTAGTTTTGTCGTTGTTTTCGAACCACAACAAAGCCATCGTCGTCTGCCTTCTTCGCCGGTTGTGGGTCATCTGCGATCGGTGTTGTTGTTACTGCAGCTGACAACGTCGCTGTACTGCCGCCACCCGACGGTTCCATCTTAACGACAGTGCCGTTTAGGTTGCAACTGTCATTACTCAACTCTGCTAAAGCCGAGCTTCTCCTGGCGCCTGCGTTAATTCATGGGCCTACTACGTCGGATTTAGGGTACATTATATAGGCACGCCCAATGAATGATACGACATATGAGTGACAGGAGCCGGGCTAGTAATACAAGACACACAATATCCTCCATGTATTAGCATCATGAGGGACGTTTCACGCCTGTCACTGCGTCGCTGTGCGACTTCTTACGAGCTGAAGATCATGCCAGTGCTAAGTTACAGCCTCCGTAGAGAGGGGATAATCTCTTGGCAACAAACATTGCTTGGCTAATGAGATGTTTTGCTGCATATATGAAGAGTTTACTGTCTTCCTCTAATGACAAGGAGTCAAGGAGTCTCTTCACATACTCGCAGGCTTGCGCTAGAACGCTTGTCACGCATTGAACCGTCAAACGCCTTAGCGATCCCTGAACCATCTCTCTCAATGTGGTACGAGCGCTAGCGTCGCATAAAGCGTGTTTCGTTCTGGATATATCTTGGAAAATGCAACTGAGTTGTGAAATGAATGAAAGTGTTCATATAGTTATGTAATTAATTCATAACAAAATCATTTTATAATATTAATATTTACTATTAGTATTTGCGTATTTATCAAGGGTAACCACATACACAGACGTACACACACATGCGCATGTACTATATCTATGCATATTAAACCATTTTATTCAAAGTGACTGCCCCCGCTAGCTATACACTGTGCCAATCCTTCGGGCAACTTGTGGATTCCTCGCCAGAGGACAACCGTATTTTTGGGGCAAACAAATTTCCTACCCAATTTCAGACGTGTTCGTATGAATAATATTTTTGCCGAGCAAGAGCATAACCTAGGCATGCGAAGAGATGCTAATCGGAAGAAACCAAGTCTGCCGAACTAGCGGGGTGGGAAAGGGTTTCTTCCAGGAAATGCTTTATACGTTTTTCTCCGGCTCCGCTTTGTGTGGTAAAGCGTTGTCATTGAGCAAAATCAATTTGTAGTGCCATCTTTTGTACTCTGGTCGTTTTTCGCACAATTCCTGGTTCAAATCGATTATTTGTTGACTGTAACGAGCAGCATCGGTGGTTTTATCAGCTTTTAGCAGCTCATAATAGACAACACCTTTTTGATCCTATCAAATACAAAGCATTGTTTTTTTTTTTCGAAGCATATTAGCAATGACGCTGCTGCGCCAGAATCTAACCATGATTTTGGATACTTGAGATTGTCGAGGAAAATACATATATTTTCATCCACGGTCACAATCCGATGCAAGAATGACTTCTGTTCGAGCCTAGACAGTAGAAGCTCACAAGTGGTTTGTTAGTTCTGTTGCTGTTTTTCATTCAGAGTATGTGAGGCCTACTTTAAGGGCTTCAGGATCTTCCCCATGACTTTCAAGTGTCTGCAAACGGTTGCTTGGACACGTTAAGTTGAACAGCGTGCGGCGACGTCGGGCACCTCCTTAGGACGTGCACTAGCGAAACCGGGCATTGCTATATCTGCAAAGTCGACGGGCACTCGGCTTCGTCAAGCAAATGCCCAGTGCTGGCAATAAACTTGAGGAGCTGAAAGAGGCTGCTCGTAAGAGTAACCTCGAGAAGTTCCAGAGAAGCATCCGAGCAGGAGACTAGGGCGCGCCAGGAAGCGGCCGAAAAGAAGCGACAGCGCAAAGAAGCTAAATAATTGACTACGGACAACGAGGGTTACAGCAGGAGAGGGCGTGCTGCCATCAAGCGCCACTGTCGCTGGTGCCGCAGCCAAGAGAGGGGAAGTCAATGGTACTTCTAATGATTAGAATACTTCAGGTAAACCTCAACCGGTGCAGAGCTGCGCACGACCTGCTTGAGGAGACGGTCCGGGAGAGGGGCATAGCATTATGCCTCCTTTCGGAACCGAACAAGAAGCGAATGAGAAAGAAGAGCTCTATAAATACCGATGAACGCATCGATGCGGCAACCTGGTGGATAGAAGAGGACAACGCCAAATGGGCAGTACATGCTCAGGAGAGTGGCGAAAGTGGCTTTGCGTGGGTGGAATGAGACGGGGTGGGTGTTCTCTACTCGTGCTATTTTTCACCTAATAGGGAGATACAGGAGTTTCAGGTTTTCCTGGGTCAACTAGGCCGTAGCTTAGGCACGCACGAGGAAAAACCATTGATTGTTACCGGGGACTTCAACTCGGCCAGTACTGCATGGGGTAGTCGTAACACTTCGGAAAGAGGACAAATCTTACTGGAATGTATGGCAGAGCAGGGGCTTATGGCTGTCAACGACGGGGACGTTCCGACGTTCTCACGGGCAGGGAGGGAATCCCACGTAGATCTCACGCTTGCCAACGAACGGGCATTCACGGCGATAACCGGGTGGAGGGTCGATACGGTTCATAACCACAGCGACCACCGCTACATCTGCTTTGAGGTACGAGCCCCAACCGCGACGCTTCCAGCATCACCTACCCGGGGCAGACGGTGGCAGATGAGACAGCTGGAAAAGGAAGCGCTAGTAAAGGAGATCGACGCGAGGTGTCGGACGATGGGAGTGGGAACGGTGGACGAAAATCAACTCATTGAAACACTCATTGCCGCATGTACAAAGGCTGGCCCGCCCCACCCGAACGGCGGAGGTGCCCGACGGCACCGGTCCGTTTACTGGTGGAGCAAAGAGATCGAGGAAGCGAGAAAGCGATGCACAAAGCTAAACAGGGCGTATACTAGGCAACGCAGCTGGCTGAGTGGAAGGTTGAACCGAGGGGAGAGGGGGCTAGACGTTGACGAGCAATCGGTCACACTCCTGGAAAGTTACAGAGCTGCCCGCGAGGACCTTCAAGGCCTCATCTGGAAGAGTAAGGTACAGGCGTGGAAACAGCTGGCAGAGGACGTGGAGAGAGACGTGTGGGGGTTAGCGTACCAAATCGTTATGGACAGGCTTCGGGCGCCTTCTCCGAGACTCCCGCCGGATGTTCTAAAGGATCAGGTCCATAGCTTGTTCCCGGTTCACCCATGGAGAGGCGACGGGGAGGAGCCTCTGGTTGCTGAAGAAGATATTCCCGATGTGACGTTGGAGGAAGTCGAGCGAGCATGGCAGCGATTGACACCCGGTAAAGCACCCGGCCCGGATGGAGTACCTCCTGGAGCGGCAAAGCTACTGGTTCAGCGATGGCCGAAGCTGTTTCAAGCACTGGTGATGCGTCTTCTAAGAGAAGGGCGATTTCCGCGGCTGTGGAAAAACGCCAATTTGGTCCTAATCCCCAAACCAACGGGAGAGAGCAATGCTCTAGCAAGTAGTTCTGCTTACCGGCCTATATGTCTTCTTGACACAATGGGCAAGATCTTAGAGAATGTTATCGTTGAAAGGCTCAACGCTGAGATTGAGCTCAAAGGGGCCCTGTCAGACGCCCAGTACGGTTTCCGTAAGAGAAAGTCCACGCTTGGCGCCCTTACACGGGTTTTAGAACGGGCGACCGAACAGTTAACAAGGACTCCGAAAACAAAAGACTTCGTTGTGCTCGTCCTCCTGGACGTCAAGAATGCCTTCAACTCGATGAGCTGGGAGGTGGCCATGGACGCAATGAGGCGCAAGGGCATTTCGCCATAACATTTGCCGGATAATTTCGTCCTACCTATCGGAAAGAAGGCTGTCGGCCGGCGGTCAGGAGTATGAGATCTCTGCGGGGGTTCTTCAGGGGTCGGTCTTAGGGCCGATTCTGTGGAACCTAGCCTATGACGGGGTCCTCGAGCTGCCGGACCTACCGGCGGGTGTTGAGATGGTGGCCTATGCCGATGACTTGGCGCTGGTTATCACGGCACGGGAAACGGGGGCTCTGGAGTATGCCGCTAATGAAGCCTTGGAGCAGGTGGCAGAGTGGATGGAAGACCATTCTCTAAGACTGGCCCCGCACAAGACGGAAGCAATGTACCTTACAGGCAGGAAGAAAACCCGGAACATCCGCCTGCGTCTAAACGGTCATCCTGTCAAGCTTGCTCGGACAGCAAAGTATCTCGGAGTGGTGCTCGACAAAGGTCTTAATGGATCGGCGCATATCCAGCATGTGGCTGGTAAAGCCCACAAGGTCGCGGCCGGCCTGGCGCGGTTAATGCCCAGAGTCGGCGGCTGCACAGAAGGCAGGCGGCGCCTGCTGGCCAGTGTAGCAGAGTCGGTAGCGCTATACGCAGCTCCAGTGTGGGCAGACATGGCGCTGAGGACTCAAAGAAACAGGAGAGCGCTTCGATCGTCACAGCAGCCGGTAGCCATTCGTGTCTGCCGGGCTTACCGCACGGTGTCGACCGCGGCCCTCTTGGTCCTGTCTAAGATGCTGCCATGGGATCTGCTGGCAAGTGAACGGGCCGAATGATGAAAGATGGCGATCTAGACTTAACAACGGCTAGATCGAGGACAATCGCCCGGTGGCATGAAGAATGGGCCGCAGTGCAGCGGGGAGGACCCTCGGAGGCCGCCCGCGGGGAGCTGGACCAGAGACCTCATCCCTGACCTGAAGGCGTGGTACGACTGCAAACCACGGTGAGCTGTCTTATGGTGCGACACAGGTGCTGACCGGGCATGGCCAGTTCCAAACGTACATGGTAAGAATTAACAAGGCGAGTGTCGACATCTGCGCGTTATGCAGATCGGGTGAGACGGACGATGTCGAGCACACAGTTCTGCGGTGTCCGGCCCTCCAAGAAGCCAGAGACGCGGGTGCGACCACCGTGAGAGGAAAGTCGATCAAGAAGGTTGTAGCACACATGCTGACTTTGGCGAAGGCGTGGAGGGAGTCTTGTGCCTTCTTCGAGACTATCATGTCCTTAAAGGTGGCCAAGGAAACTGCCAGGAGAGCTCGTTTCAACATAGCCCCCGATCCAGTCGAGAGGGAGCGCCCGTAGGTGACAGGGAAAGAAGGGGCTGAAATAGGCAGCAAAGGCGAACCAGCCTTGGGATTAGGCAGGGACAGCCAGGGACGCTCCAGGCGATGACTCTCGACGCATCCCCAGGTGGCGGAGCTGTGGAAGGCGTTTAACGGTCTGGCTGACGCGTCTGAGCTGCACCAAGGCAGACATGAGACGATGGATGATGCCAGACTGGAGTAGAATGTAGGAGTTGGTGCAACACCACTCCTATGAATTCAAAGCAATGCCTACGCAGTTACCGATCCCTGGGGGTGGGGGGGAAGCGGGTTTACTGGGTTTGCGAGTCCCAGACTAGTCACCATGGCTGGGGTGGCGCATGTCCGTCTGGATTCCGTAATCCCCCAAAGTAATGCTGAGAGGTTTCAGCAGTTAAAAAAAAAAAAAAAAGTTGCAGACGTGCTCTGCGCAGACAGCCTCCCCAAGCCGCAGACCCGAGACGATGCGGAGTGTATTATTGTCCAGCATCGTCCCCAGTTGCGGCGAAGGGAGGGCCTGCAGCCACTTCCGCTCATTGGATCAAAACAGGCCTTTAGGCGAGCTTTTCCTTTTAAGTCTAGGGTTTGTGCTAGAAGCGCGTCTTGC
>QVRM01005061.1:0-74923 GCA_003439945.1 Dermanyssus gallinae
CACTCCCAAAGTGGTCCTGATTCTGGAAAAAGACATTTGGTCATGAATAGCAACCGTATGATCCTACGCCTATCTCGAATCGTCAAAACTGGCTTACGCCCGCTGTTAGATCCGCACCTTTGGTTCACTCCAGGGTGTAAGAACCTACTGATGATGCTTATGCCGTCCTAATCTAGTTGCTATAACAGTTACTGTATGACCGAGCTCAGCATATACCTTAACCTTCTTGTCTTTTCGTTATCCGAGAGATCCTTTGTACGACCCAAGGTTTAAACATAAGCTTTGTCGTAAGTTCGGAACAACGACTGAGCTGTAGAATATTTTGCAGCTATTGAACAATTGATTTAGCTAGACAATATTCCTGACATTTGATCCCCGGGATCGTATATCAGCTGTGGTATCGACTATCCTTTACAAACAAGAGCTGTGTTGTTAACATGTTATTGTAGCTAATATTCTGCAACACTGTTTTTTCACACTTTTTATTTTTTGTATAAACCGATTGTGAGATTGCAACGAAATTAACACCATGCTCGTGGTTCTTAATGTACATCATGCCCAAAATTTCAAGCCATTCAAATAAATCAAGCCAAATTTATTACCAAAAAACATGAGTTGCTAAATTTTTGCAGGGCACTATATATATATATATATATATATATATATAATCAGCTCACATAGTTTGTGTGTTCGCGTACAAAAATTTGTTAAGGAAGCGGTGTTAGATCTAAGGTAAAAAACAGCGTTAGAGTGTCGATACACGACAGATTGGGCATTCGTACTACATTTTTTGATAGTGGTACATACAACTTACCTAACACAAAGCATCAATCTGGTTGACGACATCGTTATCGGACGTGAGATCTCTGGAGAGACAATCTCGTTTGAGATTTTCAAAGCTAGCGGGACAACGCGTAGTTTGTACGTCTTGTCTATTGAGAGTATGTTAAACAATATAAAACGTCACTGAGCTTCTACCATCAAACATTATGAATTACACGGAGACCTCTGGGCGGAATCCCAGAAACCCTGAATCGGTTTAGTTGAGCAATAGGTGCATAGCACTTTGGCAGTAGAGCTTTAAGCTACAACGGCTAAGGTGTTTGCGACGGAGAAAGCAGTTGTATGTAAACTCTAGTCTGACGATGGTTTTGCGGTGTTCAAAAAAGCACAAGGCTGGATTTATTCGCGTTGACAATTAATCCAGATGTTTTGAGCAACCTGATAAATGTTTACACATGAACTAGCACGGGCTTGCCAGCTCTACTGAAACTAGTTAAGGTGTGTCGTCTGCTTAAAGCCCAATAAGCATTTCGCCAATGGTGTGCACCCAGTGAAAGGCCCTCCGAAGAGAGTACGAAAAACGCTATTGACCGGTTCGGTTATGTCAATTTTTTTTTTGAGACCAACGTAGAATAATTCTGATCTACTACCTTAAGAGCAGTAACACGAGCACAGGAAAAAGTATGGAGGACGGACCGTCTGCATAAAAACTCATTGCGAAAAAAGGCAGCTTTGCAGAGGAGGGTAATCCCGTTTTACCAGCTCAGTGCTACTGCACACAAGTCGCAGCTGGACTGCTATGGGGCCACATCGCCTTGTCCCCGAATGCTGCCATATTGTCCCGCAGCCATCCTGGACAAGGTTGCTGGTGTGGGCGGGAGCGCCGCCTTGTTGAAATACATATATTCTTCCATTGGACACTCTATTAATCCATGGTTTTCCACCCTTTGCAGAATACGTAAATACACTTCCTTTGTTACGGCTTCGTGTTTTTCAAAAAGTGTGGGGCCATCGCATCTCCTTCATTCGACACAACACTTAGGACGTGCACATTGGCAGGATGTTCAGTTTTATGCACGATTGGCACATCCTTAGGGTTATTTGTGAGCCCACCGGTCATTTTTTGGGTTTTTTGTCGGGGAAAAATCGAAGATGTCCCAACCGTTTCGTGTCTCAAACACGTGAGGTTGAGGTGGCAGCAAATCATCCTCGTGAATTTTGCGGCCTCAGAAAGATCTGTCTGACTTTGAATGTGTAAGACTTGTAGCGCAGTTCTTCTTTGATAATCCGACGCATAGAACGAACACTCATATTGAATTTCATCGCTAAACGGCGCATCGAAAGACTTGCATCTTAAAAAACGCAGTTTTGCAACAATTTTGATCACTTTGGCGACCTCACTTCTCGTCTGAATCGTCGTGAATCTTCCAGGTGTTGCGCCACATATCCCTGTCTTTCTGCATCTCTGTAGTGTCGGGCAATGTCGTAGACCGTTGCTCTTTTAAATCCAGTAATGTTGATGATTTCGGCTGGTCGATGTCCGGCGCGAAGCTATTGGATAATGGTTGCTCTTCGGCCATATTCTGGACCTACGTTGAGCCGGCCGTCTATGATGACAATACGTTTTTGTTCTATTGTGAGTGGGCTGTCTGCTCACGGAAACCGAAATGAATTAACGCATTTCGCCTATGCAGGGTGGCCCGCCAAAATGTGTACGTATTTAGCTGAGACACCCTGTATAATTGGGGATACGGCCGCAACGTCACGATTGAATATGTGCATGTATGTATATATATAATATATATGCATGCACATATTCAATATATATATATATATATATATATATATATGTAGGATGAGTACGGGTGTCTCAGAGAGCGACGTGTCCCAAGTGCGTGCATTATAATAAATACAATTAGAAATAAATAGATTTTGTTCAATGTTGTTGATGATTATCGTATTAGCGGCATCGTACCATCGAGTATATCGTGCTAAGACACAGAGACTCCGATTTTGACTATACAGCACATTCTACCGACAGTTGCCCAAACTTCGCAATCTGGAAGGTCACTTGGCTTCGAACCCTGATTCTGGTTGCCATATATTCCTAGCCAAGAGCGCATGTCTACTTTTAACTTATAATGGTTTCTATGATATCCATTGTTTGTCATTTTATCACAAATTACGTGAGATTTTACACAAGTCTATAAAATAATTGTACTCTCTTACCGTTCATGTAATGCAAGCCCCAGCTGAGAAAACATATACAAGAAACAGAGTAGGAGATACAGGTAAGAGTTTTTAAACATTTGCGCTGAAGATGTTCTCTAGGCATTAAAAACGTCCGATTTTTGTTTATATGTCGCATGACCTCATTTTACCAGTGTACTTTGGCTGTCCCACGTCAGCTCAGACGAGAAGATACTCGTCTAGCCTAAATCTAATAACTCTGAGATATGAACATTCCAATATTCTTTTGGCTGTGGCTCGTTCGGAGTTCATCAACGGTTTGTTTGCACGGCGAATCAGCTTGTGCGACGTAGAGATTCAACTCATTTCAGCCCATTCTGCTGTTTAGTAGGAGGTCGAGAAGCATGCTGAGAGGAATACAAAACGCGGCTATGCGTATCTTAGAAACAGTTCTAATTTAATAACGAAGTAAAATTCCTGATATGATGTAAGTAAAGAAAACTCATTCCGGCCCTCGCAAGCCGAAAAGAGGCGATAAGAGACCGGCGCGCATGACTGCCGCTATGGAGGGAAAACAGTGTTTCTGTATTTAATAGCACATGCTTGCATCTCACAATCACGAGTGAGTTACATTTATCAAAGATGTTGTGCATAATAATAATAATAGTAATAATAATAATAATAATAGTAATAATAATAATAATAATAATAATGATAATGATAATGATAATAATAATAATAATAATAATAATAATAATAATAATAATAATAATAATAATAATAATAATAATAATAATAATAATTATTATTATTATATTATTATTATTATAACTGATGATGCTGATAATAATAATAATATTCTTATAATAAGTGCCTAGAATAGTATGCTAGTAGGTTGTACTGTGGCTTCCTCTTATCTAGGACATTGTTCTGTCACTGACACTGAGTTGGTTGAGCGAGGCATGCTGGGAGAGTGAATAAAACGAAAATATACAGATCTCGAGGACAGCCACCATCTCGCATCAGTGGCCATTGATACGCTAGGATTTATCAGCGATACACGTCAAGTTTTGACCGGAACCTGGCAAGTAGAATGAAGGCTGTGACGGGAACCAAGACGAACCAGATTTTTGGGAACAACTACATATTGTCTGTTGCAGTTTGTAGATGCAATACCGTTTTCATAGTTCGCGCCATGGGATGAGCTAAGTTTGTTGCTAAAATTGATACAATACGTGCAACGATTACATATGATAGTACATAATTATATAAATATTTTTTACTTATTTGTTTATGTTTTATTGATAACACAAATGTATTTCTCGTGATGAACAATGCCCATATTTGGGTTTTCTATATGGGCAAAACCCTTTTCGCATAATAATCATAATTAGAATACATTCGTCAGCCGAGCCTGGTGGCGTGGTGGCATGCGTCTGCGCCTCACGACCGGAGGATACACTAAATAGGTGCGCGGGTTCGAGCCCCACCGTTGCACATTTGCATTTATGGGGATCCGTCTGTAAAGCAATGCGCAAAGCAGTCCCACGGACGTTAAATCTTGGCTGAGAGTCAGCCCCGAAAGAATACATTCGTCTGTTGCATAACTTGTTACATTACGCTCGAGTCTTTGTATGACTTTCCTTTTGTGTCTTAATTTGTTCGTCCTCCTTTCAATTTGTGCCGCCCACGAACACGTCGTTGGCAACGCCGACCGAGTCACGCTTCGAGTCTTCATCAGGCTACCGCTCTGACGCGACGGTCTCGTTAGCTTTACCGCGACTCTCGATCGCAAGCGTTGCGCAACATTGCATGTCCACGAGGTGGGGCGGCGAGGACGGGCAAAAGCCGTCGAATTGTATGTTCTGGCGTACGAACGGGACTTTCTAACGAAGCCTGTGGATCCGTTTGTTGGGTCGCCGTTGCTGGCTGCACCTTCCGACCGAAGTCAAAAAGTCCAGCCAACACGATACGACCCCGCGAATGTCAATCGAGACCCCACCACGCATGGACAGTCCGTCCGCGGACCTTCTGGCCAGCCTTCTTCTTCTTCGTGTGCAGGTCTTCGGCTTAGTCCTGTTATCTTGTTAGTCCCAAATGCACATACACTGCGAACCTGTGTGGGCCTGAGGCCTCAGGCACTGGGACCAGTGAGCAGTGCAGGCCTCTTGCAATGCGGCCCTTTTTCCTCCTCCTCTCTTGCCCATTCTCAGCCAGACGACCATATTTCACTGCTCATCCGAAGGTCAGTCGACATCAACGGGCGAAGGCCAATAAGCACTAGCTGGCCGGTCTAGTCCTGAAAACTCACAAGACAGGACGGGCGTCACGCCGTATATACACTTTTTCGTGACTTGGCCATCGTCCTAGCTATAGGGTCGCATCAGCGGGAATGATCTGCGTGGCGACGGCGGAAGCGGCGGCAAAACGTCTGCCAGTCTGATGGCCAGATGCCACAGAGGTCAGCGGAATTCCTCGCGTATGTAGATAGATAAATGTATTTCAATCAACCTGGCTGTCTACTAGACATGTTGCTTGGTGGTGTCTGTCGAGTCTAATATCTCTATATATATATATATATATATATATATATATATATATATATATATATATATATATATATATATGTGTATATATATATACACATATATATACATACATATATGTACATGTATATATATATATATATATATATATACACAGGTAGTTCAATAAGTTCTTAGAATGAGCGTTTTAGAATTTCGAATTTGGCACGCTTTCACCGCTAATAGGAACTGCAACTTTTCGACTGCTAGCACTCAATATATTATGGTGATTGGCCGTTGCGATTTCGTTTGATAGCTTTTCCCGTGCAACGTATCGGCGTGATTTTTAAAAATGGAGAAAAAAGGGTTTCGAGTGGTTATCAAGCATTTTTATTTCAAATGTTGGAATGCGACCCAAGTAAAAATTGAGTTAGTACAGTGACTCTGCGCCATGTTTTGCCACTGTTTCCAACTGGATTAATGTGTTAAAAAGAGGTCGCAGGAGCACCGAGGATGAACTACGTCCAGGAGGCCAAAAAACTGCAACTGATGAGGAAAACGTAGAGAAAGTGCGAAAAATTATTGGCACAGATAAGCGAATGAACATTAAGGAAATAGCGGAGGCATTAGGGATTAGTTTAGGCAGTGTGCATTTTATCCTACACGAAAACTTGAAGATGAAAGAGCTTAGAGCAAAATGGCAGCCGCATTTGCTCAACCAAGGCCAAAAAGACGCGCCTGTTTTGGCTTTACAGCGAAATTTGGCCAAGATGTCGAACAATCTGTCGGATTTTTGGTGCAGATTCATGACCGTCGATGAAAGCCGGGTTCATCACTACACTCCCGAGACCCAAGAAGCATCTTGCCAATGGTGTGCAACTGATGAAGGACCTCCGAAGAGGGTGCGGACAACGGCATTGACCGGAAAGGTGATGGCTACAGTTTTTTAAGACCAACGTAGAATAATGCTGGTCGACTACCTTGAGAGCTGTAAAAGATCACAGGAGAATATTTATGCAAGACTGTTGGACTGCCGTAGCAAGAACTCATCGTTGAACGGCCCGCTTATGCAGAAAAAGGTTTGTCCCGTTTCACCGGGCAATGCTCCTGCACACAAGTCACCGGCAAGCATCGGCAAAACTGGCCCAACTGATGGTTCGAACTTCCATTGAACAACCCTCCTATTCTCCAGAATTGGCCCCCTCTGATTTTCCTCTTCGGACATTGAAGAATAGTCTCGGTGGAAAGCGTTTTTCCAGCAATGAAGAGGTTTAAGGCTGCTTGTCAATGCCTATATTCAGTCTAACGACGCGGAATTCTACTCAAGAGGTAAGAAAAGCTCTGAAATCTCGGTGGGAAGTGTATTGATGCTGTCTTCGGGAGTAAGAAAATATAGAAAACAGGCTTTGGATGGAGTATAGAGAGATATATATATACCTACAGATATGTACAGTATACTAGACTATAGATATAGGATACTATATATAGAATTATATAGTAATCAATAGATATATATATATCTAATATATATAGATTATAATAATATATATATATATATTAATATAGATATAATAATATTAGAATAACCTCCATCGAGAGAGTTGGGGGGTCAACGCGGCACTTTTGCCATCCAAAGTGCAATTTTGTAAAATTTGGAACAGCCGCGTTTCGCTCAAATATGATGACTGTTGAACTAGTACGATTTTTATTAATGTAATTGTTTAAACTTTTATAACTATCGTAAAAGTGCCTTTTTTCCCTGAAAAAAACGTATTAATTAACACAATTAATACATCTTGTACGGCTACTACCATACGTATTTAGATAGTAGACACACGCGGATGTTTCTGGGTTGCAACGTTCTGTTTGCCGGCACGTGAGGCCATTTGTATGGAGAACTGACGCTGGCTTGCCATCGCGGGTTGCCGACATGCGTAAAAAAAACGCGCGGGTTGGTCTAGCCAGATGTGATGGACAACTTTCAAGATATGCAATTTTAGGGCGTAGCTCAGTGCTTTGTCTCTCGGCTAGCCTGGCTTTCAGTTTTAGCAACTGAAAGAGATAATGAGGGGAGAAGAAGAAATGTGAGAGTTAATGTGCGTGGGTCCGTGTGCATTTGAGACAGATATGGCAGCGTAGTCTAGAGGCTAGTGCGCTAATGCTGGCCGTCATTTATCGGGGTGTCACCGGTTCCCTTTGTCGACCGAATGTTCTTTGGGCGACGCTTGCTGAGAATAGGTGATAAACCATGCCGTTGAAGGTTAGCAAGTATGCTGCCGCCAAAAGGATTGTTGGGGAAACCCTACATATCTCAACATGTTCGGCCCACGGTGCACTGAAAATATGTCGCATGGCGAATTTAAGACCGAGTCTAGAATTAAAAACAACCTTCGCAAAAAAAGGACACAAAGAAAGAGAGAGAGCGCGCGGGGAGAGTTGCTACACATGAAGTAAATTCGGCAATGTTTCCAGCGTTTTATAGGCTGTAATTGCGACAAGCGAAACGACAACCTCCGCATATGGCGCCCCTCAATCTTACGAGATCTGTCAAATCTGACCCTGATTGCCTACTTTTTTAATTAAATAAATATGACAAATTATAACATAGTGATATATGAGTGAAATATATAATATAGTAGCACAAATAGTGGTAGTAACGCGAAGTTCTGCCGCAACACACGTATATTCTCTGTACGCAAGGCGAACATTTTGTCAGCAACAAACCGCAGTCTGTTTATGCGTCACGCATTTGAAACGGAGTTATCAGCGGTGATAAATGGAAATTATAGCAATTCGCGATACGCTAACCAGAACGTAAGGGCTGCTCCTAACGGTTGCGTTCGCGGTCACCGGCCTATAGTGGACGAATTGCGATTGCTCAGGCGACATGACATTAGCTAGCTAGGAAAAAATCATTTGAGTCGTCTAGGACGATCCATTAGCTTAATCGTACACCAGCTATCCTAAAGAGTGGCGCTGTAATAGAGAACAAAACTACTAACGCGTAACTTGATGGAAAGAAAAATAATGTGAGAAGTTATATGACGGACGAATACAATCTTAAGTTTAAGGGCTGTATAAGTAGCTGAATGAGCCTTAGAGACGCAGCGTTCTATGTCCTCTCCCGATGATATGGTACATGGTAATCAGCTCAAATGCGCTGCTGTGATTCGTGCAACTACTACACGAGTCCACCTTTACCGCAAGCTGCCCACATTCGTGAAGGGCAGGCTCCTTTGCTCGTCATGGCAAAACCTGGTTCGCCGTTTGTAGCATGGAATGCAAGCAATAGACGGACAAAGACCACGTACCTTGTACTGTTCAGTATAGTCCCCTGAAGCTTAACTCAAGCAATCTAGCATTTATACCACGAGAAAAATACCCAAGATATTTAGACCCAATATACTCGTGCATTACAACGTGTATTATATTATTGTTACTCTGATATATCTTTCCGAAGAGATACTTATTTTTAAACAGATAACAGTTGTCTACTAGCAGTGGTGATACTCAGATGTTTAAAGTGCTCGCTCTCGTTAAAGGCGGGCGAACAACTAGTGGTGAGCAGCAAAGGCTGCCTAAAGTGTTCTACGGGGTTTGTCTAAATGCCGTGCCCCCCCAGGGGTGCGCATTCTGTTGCGTGTGGAGCCTGTGATCCCCATAAACTAAGCCAGGAGACGTTGAGCGGCTGACTGAGTTAACTACAGTGAAACTTTCTGAAGCTGTGGTTAACACGCTCGGACATGTACGAACGGGTTGCCTAAATTGAGGCAGCTCTGCAGAGACCGTTTGCCACACCCCTTGCAATCATAGGAGACTTGAAAATTCGCCTAGAAGAAAGCGGCGAAACGCAGACAGTGCGAAAGAACAGGCTGGTACGGCACCGCAAGCAAGAGTGGGAAAGCTCGCTAGAGACGCCAACAGAAACAACCGCGCAGGCGTCAAGAGAAGCTCGTCTTCTGCATAGTTGAGTAATGACAGTGACAATCTGTCCAAAAGTGACTGCTTATGAAATACTACGACCGGATAGTGGTATAGCGACGTTGCCAGCCAAAGTAACAACAACACTAATAGAAGAGACAGCTAACCCACGATCGAAGAAGAAGGCAGACGACGACTTTGTTATGGTTTAGAAACGACGAAACTACAAAGTAAACATCGAATGCAGTGGGGCACCGCAGCAGATGACGCAGATTAGAAGTCTATGCCAGACCTAGGAACGCTTGCGCCGTGAGAGTACCCAGATTGGTGCAGAGGACGCCGGCGGTCGGGCTGTAAGCCTGGCTAACGGGCAAGAGCGTAACTGGATGTCTTACAAGCGAAGGGTCGGGGAACAACATGTGTGTGTGGGTTATCTATCTACGCACTTAAACGCTACCACCGGTACAGTACGGAAAGATGAATACTGCGTGATGCTCTCCGCTGGGAGGGTAAACGTCGCTGTATTCGATTGTCTACCTTGATTTAATTCTGCGGAGGTTGCTGAGACGGTGCGCTTTGTACTTTCATGATTAAATCTGATGACGCCAACTATTGTCGGCAGTGACTTCAATGTCAGAATCGATTGTGAGGCCAATGATGATAGAGGCGTGTTGCCGCTTTAGGTGATGGAAACTGTTAGTCTAAGGTGTGCGAAGACACGTAAAGACTACTTATATTTAAGTCAGAGTGGAATCAGCAGAGCAGCATCGTCGACCTGTTGTTTCACAACCTTGTCAACCGTTATGCTAAAAGCTTTGATATTCTCGATGAAACGGCCCGAAAACACTAAGCATTGTTAGTCGTCACTGTTCCTGGTACTTGCCGTGACCAACACAAGTGATGTCATAAGCATTTGTTTTTCTTCAAGGGTTATATGTATAGTATTGATACACATATGACAAATATGCACTTGTGTTTTCACAATATTTAGCATCTGTATCTAGCTATCACAAACATAGGGTCTGCCAATTTTGCACACTCTGTGGAACTCTACGCGAGATTGTGTTGTTTATTTTTACCAAGTGCGCAACCTTCAGTGATCTAACACTTATGCTACTTTGCAGTCGAATGTCTAAATAATTAAACGTGGTCTGGTCAGTCCCAAGATAACGCAACGTTTTATACAACGATATATTACCTCGTTGGTGCAAAATGTGTATTGGTACACAATTTAGGGTCTAACGAGAAATATTACATTTTTGACATTCGTCTGATAAAATTGGCCTGTACTCTCTCAATGGCATTTATAGCTTTTTACCATTTCAGGAGTCCAAACCTGGCTGCATTGAAGGAATTTGAGTAGGCTAGACATTTATACAAATCTGCATAGCAATATGGAAATTTAAAAATAAAACAACTAAGTACGATATTAAATAATAAAATTATCATAATATATATTTAATGAAATGTTTTACGATTATTCAAGCGTAGGTTTCAATCGTGGATTAGAGATATAAGTGTGTTCTTGTGGAGTGGCCCCCGCGAACCCATGCCGATTTATGTCAATCAATTCGTTACACGCTAACTCGTTTTCAATGTATAATAATGATTCAGCAATAAAACTAAAGGTGTTTTATAAAAAAAACATGGTAGAATACTATTTGGGGTGGCTGCACTTGTTTTTGAGTGTTTTGATCTTTTTGATCGATTGAAATTAAGTTGTATATGCAATGATTTTTTTAATGAAAATATACATTTATTTTTTGTATAATACATTAGGTATATGTTACACACATCACAATAGCATTGATTATATGATAGCATTGAGATGCATTGATTGGTTATGTCGTTTTTCTACACGCACGCCATTTACCCGGTGGTTAGTCATCCGACAGTATATACTTACAAACAAATTTGGAGAATGTCGCCGCTGTACTTTGGTTATGGTCAATGAGCACATTATCGATTTCGACCTTTAACAGAGGGATTTCTGCACGACCTCGTAGACGCGCGTAAATACCTCGTTCAGAAAGTCCTTAATATCAACGTATTTTGCAAAGGAGGTTGTCCAATTTACGCTCGCGCAAATTTGTACAGATCGACGCGTAATCAGCCTTCCGAAAGTGGAACCCGCCACCCGACCTTAAGGGGAGTGAAAAAGTGATTAGAATCGAGAAATTGAGAGCCCGATGATCCGTACCAATAAGCATGAGCTACGACTGCTGGTTCGGTCACGAGCTCCCTCTCAGATATAATAAACAACAGGATAATCAATATCAAGCCAGGATTCTATGACTTCTGTTACCTTTTCGATACCGGCCGTTCTTTAGGCGCCGGAACCCGTATTAGTGGCGTAACAGCATTTGAATCGAAATATAATACGATCACAATGCAAGTGTCCACCGCTACGGTTTCCTTTAGTAAGCCAGGCTTCTGTAATATGGTAACGAAGTTAACCACAGCGTAGCAACAAAACTGCCAGCTATGGAAACACCGATGGCTGGTGACGTCGGTTGACCAATTAAACACCCAAGCCGATGTGAACCACAACGACCTACGTTGCCGATAACTGACGACGTCAGTAAGCCAAGCAAGCAAGCATCCAATCCAACGTGCAACGTGACGACCAAGGAGACCACTAGGCTGCGTGCTGGTGACAATAGGGCACGTGCACCACCGCCGACCAATCAGCGACGTCATAGTGTCGAGTCATCCTTTTAACATTAGTACTATACGAACGCTACGGCGTCACTTGAGCCAATGAATAGCGCGGGAGAAGGATGCTAGAAACGCATTCTCCGTCCGGTAATGTTGCGTGTCATTTTGCGCGACTTGGCGGCATTCACAGTGGATGCTATTTGTTGATGAGTTGTGCCTGGGGCTCTTGCACTAAGCAAGAGCACCATCATCACCGCAAGCCAAGCGGGACTACTTTGACCGTAGAAAGTCACTCGTAAGGCGGTGAACCCGTTTAGTGGCGGCCGGTAGCGAGTCACCTAACACTGTAGCAGAGCAATACAAATCTGCTTTTTGGGGGCGAAAGAGGTGTACCGTATCCTGCGCTCACTCCTAAAGGGAAAGCCCCTAGGACTCAATCAGGTCTACAATAAACACTGTACTTAATCGCTCCCTCTCTTGGCGGAAATCCTTTTTGATGTTTGTAATGTAATTAAATGGAGGGGGCAGATGCTTAATGTCTGACATGCCGCTAGGCTTTCTATCCTGTTCAAGAATAGGCATGGTGATGCAAGATCCAATCTCTATCGTGGACTGGTGTCAGAGCGCACCTTGAGAAAGGCTTTCCGTTAACTGGTTTTTCGGCAAATTGAGCTCGGGGTTTAATATGCCCTTCCACCGGAGCAATTTGGCTTTAAGAGAAGTCGAAAAACCCGTGAGGCAACTCTCCAGTCAGAAACCGAGCGAGCTGTGTCGTAACCTTGCGATTATCGGTGGCCGGGTAAATTATTTCAATCAGCAGGCGTGGATGGCTCTCTCATGTGTGTAATAGCAAGGTTCCTTTATGAGGACCCCTCGTTGGCAGGCGGTGAGCCTGTTGTATTTGATATTAAACAAAATGTGGAAATTGCATAAGGAGACTTGCTATGCAGTTTACCCCTCTCATCGCCTCTCGTGACCTTGTTGGTTATATCTGACAGAAGTACTAAAAGATATATTGCAATCGCTCATAGGTGCCGTCAAGCACCTTACCCCGATAATAGTGTCTCGAACGGACTTTAGATCAACACCAGTTCATTGGCCTTTGGATTCGTTACACGGGAACGATGTTCGCAGCGCATATAAACCAAATTGTATGGACTACTCTTGTCCCTCCTTACGGGGAAATAGATATTGTATGAGGATTCTCCGTTTTCTCGGCAGTAAGGCAAAGGTGGTTCCGGGGTTGATGTATAGTTTTGACAGGGTATGTAATTAATTCACACTGGCAAAGTTCAGTCAGCTGAATGTTTCTCATTGTGTATGAAGCGAGTGCTTCATTGATGCGAGCAAGACACCGCTTTATGTATCCGTGTATCTTATGTCAAGCTGCCCACCAGCTACAAAAACAATCGGACTAAGGCTAAAGATATCGCGCGCAGTACCTTAACAGCTTGATTTAGGAGTGGAAAGCTAAAGTAGAGCAGGCCAGACGGGAGGTAGGGAATTTGAACGTTTTCAATGCCTTGCAGTTTTGGTATGGTTCTGCATGTGACAATTGCTACGTATATACCAAGTACATAGTGCATGCTTATGGGTAACTGGTATGTTCAAACGACGCCTCTCACGAGGAGTTCGAGCTGCTGGTTCTGTCTTCAGGGGTGTGCCATGCAGTAGAATGCACAGCACTGGAGCATGAAATGTAACACTACTTCTCTCACCGGAAGCCTGTAGAAAATAAGGCATTATGAAAAAAACATTTTTAAACTTTTTGTTATTTTCAATTAGAGTTAAGTAAACATAATTAAATCATAAACGTATTGC
Source organism: Dermanyssus gallinae (assembly GCA_003439945.1). Taxonomy (NCBI): domain Eukaryota; kingdom Metazoa; phylum Arthropoda; class Arachnida; order Mesostigmata; family Dermanyssidae; genus Dermanyssus; species Dermanyssus gallinae. The sequence continues at coordinate 13,899 of QVRM01005061.1, forward strand.
TCTTTTTCGTGCTGATATAGTCCCGTGAGCTGTGCAAGTTTCCGTAACGAGTAGATGCCAAGACGGCAAGAACTTTAGGATTAACTTAATAGATACTTCATTCTAATAGGCTACTTTTGCAAACAAAACGTAACAAATTGGTAATGTATTCATAAGAAGATATTCGGCCATTGCTGTCATGTACTTCTGTAATCATTGTAACAATGTAGATACACGAACGGTAACTCAGCTGATCCGCGGCTGTACCTACGGCTCAAACAATAACCTAACCGGCAAATCAAACTTTTTTATTAACGGCTTGTTGCAACGCAGGTTTTGTACTGCTGGTGTTACACTTTAGTGGTATAGTGCTCGCTGTAGTCAGGCAATATCAAGAAACAAGGAGTCGGGAAATAGTTCAGCTGTGATTTTCGACCCAATTCTCACTTTAGTGTTGCCGGAGCTAAAACGTCTATTCAATGGGTCCTGTCAGCGAGCTAGCAGTGTTATCGCTTCTCGGCCTTTTGGCTAAGATCAAAGTGTAGTATCTGTTCTTATCAGCTTAATATCTGATACGGGGGACATCGTCCCCCAAGATATTAAACTATTTTTTGGAACAGGGCCGAGTGCTCGGGGCTTGCTCCACCTCGGCCGCGGGTTGGCCTGGTATAGCACTACTTCCAGGATCGGCCCACCTTGTTATAATTCAAAAAGTATGTGAAGTTAGTATCTCGTAATAATTGTCGCAATGTTTTTGCATCAATTTAACATATATTATCATTCAAATAGGTTATTTGTGCAAAAAAATGTTAGCAGTAGTTATTCATACTTGTCATTATTTTCGTGTATTTTTGGGGTGCCACAGCAGAGTCTACCGACCGATGCAGTTAATGGGTCAATCATAAACATATTACCGCTGCGGCTGGGGGAGTCGGTCTGTGCCGCTCATCTTTGCAACCGGTGTCGGTTCCCCGTAATAACAACAGGGGTACACGCTCTATCGTGCCGATACAGCGCCGGCCGCCACCCACGACACTATGCAATAAACGACGTCGTCTGTCGTGCACTGCATAGTGCACAGGTGCCGGCTGTGAAAGAGCCACTAGGCCTCAGCGCCAATAGTGGGTTACGACCGGACGGAAAAACTCTAACTCCTTGGGAAAGAGGTCGTCTACTTGTATGGGACGTTACCGTGTCGTGTACAATGGCCCGGAGCTACGTCGCTCGAACAAGCCAGACAGCTGGTGCTTCTGCTTGTCTTGCGGAGGACCGCAAGTTAGCGAAATACAGAGAACTCAATCCGCAGTTTATCGTCCAGCCAATTGCCATTGAAACTTACGGACCCATGGGTGAAGAAACGTAAAAATTTTTCAAGGAGCTTGGAAAAAGACTGAACGCAGTCACAAGGGATCCTCGTTCTGGAGAGTTCCTACTGCAGCGAGTATCGATCGAGCTTCAGCGGGGAAATGCGGCGTCAGTCGAAGGGTCCCTTCCCTCCGCCGAAGGGTTCCCTGAGATCCCGTAGGAATAGAGATGTTCCTAATACTATGTTGATTAAATAAAACGTTTTACAAAGACATTAATCTAAAAAATGTATTAGCGCTTAACTGTGATTACGGCACGCACCGGAACCTCCGTCGTGCCCGCCGGGACAAGATCAAGAAATACGATGTCCCACAAGTACAGAGCTCCTTGCCGAATTAGGGTAAATCTCGGCGCCTTAGCTCCGTCACCATCTTTTTAGATGATGTTTGGAAGCCCCAATCCGCCGAGGACTTGATAAAGCTGGGGTCCGGAAAAAGGACTTCGTAGATCTCACCGTTCTCACCATAAGTATTTTGTATAGTGGTATTTATAGGCTGGTTGCATGGCTTACACAGTACCTGCAGTCATCGACACTTACCCTAGACTATGTTGTCAATCTATGCGCCTAAGTTTTCCAAAAAAGGTCAATTGCGTGCTGCGTCTTTTAAAGTAACCTTTCTGGTTTCGGCATACGATCCCATCTTTTTCACTATTGTTCAGTGGAAATAAATAGCAATCAGTATCGTTGGCAAGACAGAGCTGTCAATGCAGATTTGTCTGATGTGAACTGCAAACGTTCGTTCGTAATTTTTGTAGCGAAAGTCCTGTTGCGCACTCTGGACGTATTGTTTGTGCCGTACGTAACCATTCAGTTGCACTTGTTTCTAAAATGATGTGAATAGTTCATTTATACGTGTCGTACCCTATTGCCGCTAACTATTCGGGAATGAATTCAACTCGAACTATCATCATCATCACATTAATTTCACTCCTACTTCGATACTTGTTTCTACTGTTATCAGCTGCTCTTGGCCAAAACTCTTGAGTGGTTGATGATTTTTTCTCAGTATGGTGGTATGTTGCCATATGATCGGATAAAGAAAACACAGCTGATCCGACAGTATGTTAAATATATCGGCTGACGTGCACGCATGTCTGCCTGTGAAGAAGATAGAAGTCTAAAAAGACAATCTTATCAGGTGTTTATTATACTTATTTTGAGTGAAATAAAGATATATATATATATATATATATATATATATATAAATATATCAATTTTTTCCAATGGAAAAATATAAACGTATATATATATATATATAATAGTCGCACGGATCCAGGTCCGAAGAATATTCACAATGCTTGACAATTTGGAACTTCAGTTGGCGTAATATTAATAATTGCTTTCTGTCAATTCATGGCGCCTATGATAGAAGACACGTTTCCTTTACAAACGGCCAAACCATCATCTGTCTCAAAAACATGGCCTCGCGTCGATCACCCGTAACGTCTTCTATACGTTTTCCGATATATTTCAGGATTTTCTCTCTACCTGTGCTGATGGGATTTTCTCTCTACAAGTGCCTTCAATGTAATGGGCACAGAGTGGTAGCTTCTTGATAGCTTGAGATACTCCATTCGTTTTTCAGAATCCGCGCACCCAGCTACCTATCCAGACTCAACAGCGCTGTGGCATAAATACGGCAAGACCGCCGTGCATGAAACCGTTACATCCTATATAACACTTTTCCCGTATGACCATTATCATTAAAACGGGCTTGCAACTGCACACTGCAAAATAGCTCGAATGCCCTCAAGTATGGCTGGAACTTTCATAGACACCCTGTATGAGGTATTTATAGTGCGCACCCAGATGTGCGAATGCAGGTACATGTGTGTGTGTGTGTGTATATTTGTAGGTACGGGTAAGTTTGTTGGATATATATATATATATATATATATATATATATATATATATATATATATATTATTAAGAATACAAATGGAACGACAACTACTATAACGAAGTTCAGCTGCTCTCCGATCCTAAGGAGGAGTTTGCGAGTGAAATTGCCTAAAGCGCCAAAGGCCTTAAACGTTGCGGTTGAAACTCATGTCGGTAACCTATTGAGGCGTATTTTGCGAGCGTCTTCGTCTCGGCTAGATTACCAGCGTGGCCTGCTGATATCGCCCCGCCACCGACTATTGCCAGTGGGCCACTTGGAAGCGCATGCAACCAGGCATCATCAGATCCCACCGCTGGAACGTCAGCCTTTGCGCAGTCGTCGATAGTGCCCGTAACGTGTAAGCTGCGATACACTTCGGCGTATAAGAATGCGCTCTAGTCATGTTGGCTTAAAGGGTTATCCGGAGCGCCACTGCAAACCGCCTTTAGCTGCTCAAACAGGCTTCTCTTGAGATCCCTGTGGACTGACGAATGCCGGCCTCGTCTAAACGTGCGATGGTGTTGTTTTCGGATCGGAAACGGGAGACGACTATTGCTGGCCCAGCGGAGACGAGCGGATCCGGAACACCCAGGCGCTCTTTTGAGATCGGTAGTTGTGCCTGTTTTCGAGCGAAAGGCGCCAGTTATATATTAAAGAAAGGGCGCGGTAAGCACTGCGCGGTGCGAGGTTGTCAGAGATGTCATTTAGCTGGTTCTGTCATTTATGGAGTGCGTGTGTGAGCCCCTCCGGCCGAAGGGAAACTTTAAGAAACTTGTCGGCAACCATGTCTACATCGCCCCCAGCACGCCATCGTCCAGGTATAAAATGTTTTGTAGAATTTTGAGGGAATTAACTAGCTTATTGATGCTCTGGCAAATATAAAGGGGTTAAGGGGTCACCTTGTTGCAGCCCGCAGCCGAAACTATAAGATCATCTGGAGGAACGAGGTAAAGAACGGTACGGTACGCTTGGTTGACGTGGTGCGTTAGCTCGGGGGGTGTGCTGCAATCGAGGAAAGCTCGAATCGAATCGAAAGTCCGCGGCCTCGGCCCCTGTTGGTACAGCAAAGCCAAGCGGGCCCGTCGCCGCGCGTATCCTATCCCTGGCTCGATTACAGACTTTTTTGCGGCTAGCCTGTGTGATGTGGAGAAGCAAGCAATTGGTCTCACTGACCCATCTTTCTTCTTTAAGGCGAAAACATCAACCCAAACAGTATGGGCAGCAGTTGAGATGAAAGAAAAACATAGGCTACGGTGGACAGAACAAGGTTGTATCAAATGTTAGAGGAGGGTTTTGAGAGAAACTGGGTAGAGTTACTAGAATAAATTTACAGGAAAGGGGGAACGGAAGCTTGTAGTACAGGGGAAAGAATTCGATTATAAAAATAAGCACAAGTACCTTACGGTGACAACGACTACAGTGGATGATTATTTAAAGGAAAAAGAGACATTACTGAGGAAGAGGGCTGAGAGAGAAAGAGATCCAGTAAGGTGTAAGGGCCCCTGGGGATTTAATACACATTTGTTTTTTCTAGGGGGTTTAATACATATTTAATGCATATATAAAAATTAATATATGGGAGGCCATGTATGTACCAGGACTGGCCTTTGCTAACGTCTCTTTGGGCCACAGCGCGGGGTTGGGAAAGAAGTTAGAAACAATACAATAAGAAGTGAAAAGGTTTGCATTGGGTTGCCGGTTTAATTGCGCCAGGGAATTTCTTGAGGGGGAAGGGGGATGTCAAAAAGGATACAAAGGGAAGTACAAAGTAAGCTAAGATTTAGTATTAGGATTAAAAATTTCAGAAACAAAAGATGGGCTAAACATATGCACCTGGTAAAGACCGCACGAAGAATTAAAACAAAGTAGTATCGTAGAGTTCGCAGCCAGGGAGATCGGGTACAATAGTCAGCAATGGGCAAAAGCGAGGATATCGGAGGAAATGGTGAAATTGAGGGTAAACAAGTCATATACAGGCAAATGGAAAGTGGCAATGGGTTCCAGTTTGGCAGGTATATATAGGTTCGAACATTCAAAGAATCAAGAAACATACAGTTTACCATTCAAAACTACACTGATGGCCCAGCATTTTGTTCGGATAAATGGAAAGGAAGCCGCCAACGGAATCGCACAATTGTGTGCCGAATGACATGGCACGGATACCACCATTTTATGTGCATGAAGCCAATATGCTTTACCATTGAAGAATGCGTATGTAGTTTTTGTGGACAGTCCGATATTGGACGGTACCACATGCTTGTATGTAAGGAAATGGTTGGAACCTCCCTAACAGCCAGAGTTGAATATATAATGTCAGACCACACTGTTGTATTGTGACTGTAACTACCAATTCTATGGTGAATAAATCATCATGAATGAATATATGTGTAGGAAAAGCGAGAAAGGGCGAGGTAGAATGGGTATACGATAATTCAAGAACGAGTGGGCTAGTGGCAAATGCCAAGGCAGAGATGTTAGATACAGGCATACAAAGAGCAAAATATAGGGAAGGACAAAGTACAGAATGTTGAGCATGTGGCCTAGGGAATGAGTCAACCGAAAATATTGTTATGTTGTTAATGTGCAGCCTTGGGGGAAGCAGAGATATAGACTTGTTGGAGGACCTGGTCGATATTACAAAGAAGAGGTTGTCCCAATGGAAAGCAACTACTCAGTACATTGATAATACTGATGCGTAGGTAACATATATGCTGCCGCTCTAAGCGCCCCTAATATAAAAGGGTGACATGTGTATTTAGGTATGCATGCCAAGAAAATAATAAATCAATCAATCAGTAAGTCCACAATCCATCGTCGTTGTTATCGGCCGTGACCCCCCCCCTAAAAGTACACTTTCCAGGGCCTCCGCCACCTGCTTCCTTACCATTTTTAAAAGGATCCTTAGGAGTTTTGATCTCTTCGCTTCACCCACGATATCTCAGACGATGCGAGCGGGCTGTTGTGTGTTGTTGTCGATCGGTGTGGGCGTAGGTACAATTAATGTGGCCAATGGATATTTGGCTGCTATATGCCTCGTGAGCCCTCGCCGACAACCCTAATCCGCCCCTGGTTATATTATTGGGATCATGTTCCATCATTATAATATCATATGTTTAAGGCTCTCCAACCCTGTCAATAGCTGCCGGAGGTCCACTAATTGGGCCTTGAGCTGACCTAACAGGTTGGATCCGCCCCCTGGTACGACTCGCGGTAAATGAGTTACAGCGTTATCCGTGGCAAGGATAGGCCGCGCAGGTCTAGATGCTCGACGCGCTGGGGCACGAGTTAATCGTCGTCGTGCGCCTCTTTAGCTTTCTGACGGGGAGTTGCCTGGGTGCAGGCAGTAGCAACTGCGGGTTAAGGCTGGGAATTCCGCAAATGACGTTGGCGTACGTAGGTTGCCCACTTGGATGTTGCGGCGGGGTGTCTGATCGGGATGTGAGGTTTAGATAGGCCAACAAGGGGCAAGATGGCATGCCGGACGGGTGAGCACCCCTACAGCTGATACACCGCGACAGATTGGTACAACGTGCGACGAGGTGGCCTGGGTTGTCGCACTTCTTGCGGACTTGATGTTGTGTCCACCGTTCCGCGAAATGTCCAAGCCGTAGGCATTTGCGGCAAAGCCTAGGCTGGTCAGGCTCAAGCACAATCTGGTGCAATTTAAATCCCAAGAATATTGTATAGTCTTTATTGCTGTGATGACGACTGAGGAGTGATTGTCGTACGACTGAGATCGTACGGTAGTGTCCGTTGGGTTTTTTGAACGCACGAACTGAATGCCGCTGACGCTGGTTGCCCGCGCAAATGAATGGATTCCAAACAAAGGTACTCAACGACGGCGACAGATGCGGCTCTCATCATATAAATACAACAGTCTTATTATTAGCTCCACATGCCTTCTTATATCAGGGGCGCTTAGAGCGGCAGCAGGACATGCTAAAATCTATAGGGTTTTCACTAGACAGTTTTTGTCTGTGCATGTATATATGCATGCGTAATGCGTCTTTATTATTACTATTTCTCTATAGTAACCTGTTGTTGAGTAAAGATATACAAATGAAACGTCATTTTTAGAACTAGTACATCTTTTTTGTTACTGCCCTATATTCGGCTATTGATTAGACGGCTAGACACATTTCCACATCGGTGTCGCATTCATTCCCGCATCGCGCGCGTTGGCATTCCTTGCTCGGTTCGCAAAAACCCTGGCGGCTATAGAGAACTTAGGAATCCGTCAGCTACAAAGGTAGCCGTCAAATGTCTGCTCTTACATATTGCCTCTGTCCGGACACTGCTCTTTTGTGCTGCTGAGCCATAGCTGCCCTTCCTTTGTCATATGCGATACTTGTGCTTGATATTGGTCTCGATATATCGTCTGATGTGAAATATCTTGAATACGTGTAGGATCTCAAATTGTGCTGCAAAATTAAAAACCAAACTGATCACGAAGAACTTCAACAAGCTGCGAATAGCGTTGGGCGCTAGTGTTCGGAAAATAAAATGCTGGGTTCTACCCACAAGTGTGTTTCTTAAGGCCTAGATATATATAGGTTATGACTACTAGTGGTTAATGGTGTCACACAACCTATCAATCGAAATTCGCGACATTGTCTTTCAAGTGTCTGCTAAGCTCGACTTTAGTCTTTATATAACATAGTCTAGTATATTAGTCAGAGCTTCATTTATTCTATGTAACACCGTTCACAGGTGTTTTATGCAAACAATCCAGATGTACGTATCCGTCTATATGAATCAATTTTTGTTTCTAAGCTGCTGTGCTGCTCTCCAGGCTGGGAACCGTATTTAAAGCTACATATAACCTTACTGGAAAGCGGTATCTTATAAGGAGGCTCCATCGGCGATGTTCCTTAAACAGCGAACACATTAATCGGACAGCAATCACATTACTATTATCACGCTAGAAAATGCAATCATTACGTAAGTTGCAATGAACGAATCTAACACACAATTTCTTTGACTTTACTTGAGACTAACTTCTCTATGAAGCCGGTGCTGCGTCTACCCTAAGGCAGTTGCACGTGCTCAACAAATCTGCTTGATGTATGTCAAGGTGGATACACGCTTTGCAATCTTTTTTTCAAACTCGTTTAATTGACTTATCGTATCTACCGTTTTGTGTCCAAAATAATTCCTATTGTGCGTAAATAAAAAGTTGTTTTTTTTCTATTCTATTATTTTCTATTGTGTGTTTGCATTTCTTTATTAGGCCGAACATTTTTCTAAGAAAGTAAAAAAGTTGCCTTGTTTAACATGCCCTAGTTTCTTTCAGAATAGCAACGCGCAACGATTAGGCATCCCCGATCGCGTTCGCAGATGGCTCTTTGTACCCTAGTACTGTTGTACCAACATAGCTTGATATCACCAACATAGCACATAATTCAGTGGAGTTGTTTAGCTTAATTATAGCTGTCATTGCATACTGGTCAACATTGGTCAACGTGTTGTAATCATAGCAAAACCGGCACGCATTTCGTTCCCGCCTATGCAGTTTTGCGTGGCTGTATCGACGTAATACACGTTCGACGAGATACACCTATAGCTTTTGATGCTCCCGCATCGTTTGAGCCTGCTCTAAAGCTCCACCCGCTTGCCGCTTGCTTCGCCGGAAAGACACCGTCTCGTGTTCGGCTATTTTTGTCGGCGGAATTCAAACACGACCATTGACATCATGGTACTCGATGAAGGAAGGCTACAGACCAATGACTCCGAGCGTATCATGTATCGTATTTGTTGAAACGTCAGCGCATAGGTCAACGAAGGCTGGACTCTTTCAAACCTAAATAGATCTAGATTGATTTAAATGTATCCCCTCACCTCGCCTTGCTCGTGCGTCTAAACTAAAAATAGCGCCGTTGGCGATTTATAGCTATATATATATATATATATATATATATATATTTATATATATATACGACACGGGCAATAACCTTTTCTGCTCTATTAATTCTTCCGTGATTATCTGCGACATAATATGGTGTTGGAGAGTTATCTGAAAGCATGAATGGTCTTCGGCCCAACACTATATCTTGTACAGAGCGTCTACTTTTCGCTTAAAAGCACTCATGACGATATAAGAGCTATAATTGACATTTAATACAAGAGCTATCATAGTCAATGGATAATGGCCATACAGCATAACACAAGAGAAGCCTCCTAAATTTCTGTGCCGAATTCAGGCTTCAATAATATATTACAGAAGTATCAATTGTTGGTAATCAACGCGCTTTGCTACTAAACATTGCCCTTTGCAACGCTGACTTGGTGAACGAAGGTGCAGTGCGGCCAAACCCCTGTATCCCGATCATCGGATGGTTGAGTTCTTCATAATTGACTGCAAGCGCCCCAAGTAAATGTCCTCAATCAAATTTAATTATAAAAGGGGAATTACGACGCCATGAAGCGGATCCTCGGCCTCACAAACTGAATCAGGTTTTTCCAAGGTCGCTTCTCTGTGGACTCTATGCAGACTTAACTTATTGATTATGTATACTGTCTTACAGAGTTACATGCGCTGCAGCGAGTCTGCCGCATACCATCTATTTACCGACTTCTGCGTGCACTTCTAGCAACATTTGATCGACTGATTTATGTTCGATGATTACGAGAAAGCATAATTAAAACACATTTGCACTTCTTTCCATTGGATAATAAACTACGTCTGCGAGATTCGGATGTCACGCATGCTCAATATTATGTCGACTTAGTGGTTGTGAATTGTGTTGACGTAACATTGGAAAACCTGTTGAAGCATTCAAGGGGCTTAAAATCTAACACAATCGATACCTTAGACAGCGTGCCATCAATTGTGTTCAAGCAGCTCGGGCTCCCGGTACGTACGCGGGGAAAAAGGTCAGACCCCAAAAATAAACGACCGAGTTCGCTTACTGCTATAGGTTGTACACCGTTAGAAATTATAATCTCACGCTTATATATCAGAATGCTGAAAAGCAGGGATTAATCATCAAAGAACAATTTGCTTATCGTCCGGGTAGAAGTTTCTCCCTTTAACTCTTGGAGATGCAGTATGACGGGCAGAACATATTGGCCTTTTAGACCAATTCGCTAAAGTCTATTATTCATAATATCGTGCAAGAGACCTTGTTTCATGGCGTCTGTTAATATGAAATATACAGAATATGTACAGACTGCGAATTGGAGTTCACGCTTATTCATACTTGAGGACCCACATGTGTGCTCAAAACGATTTGAGATGTACGTACTGCTTATAATAACATACGTAGCCCCAGTCTGGAATCCATAACTAATGAAGGATCAGAGACTCCTAGACAAGGTATGCAAAAAATAGGGGCGTAGGGTTGCATTTAAGTGGAATTTCAGGTGTTGACGTTCAACTTTCCAACACATTTCAGAAATGGAGGGAAATGGATCGTGATATTCTCGTTGTTATTGAGGAATGTCATTTTGGACTGATGTTAGAGATGTTCAACGTTATCCACACGACTACGCGTTTGAGAAGAATAGTTGTCCAAAGTTTGTAGCGACAAAACAAACCTTGAGCCATATGTTCCCATAGAGAGAGTAACCCGTCAACTCTATAAAAGATTGATGTTAACAGACAAACAGACATTTCCTTGAATAAAGTGTAGAAGCATAAAACGGCAAGTGAGTTTGGGGAATTGGTAGGAAAGTAGAGTTAATCATTGTTGCCGCCATCTGTATGTATATACTCGTGTACATTTTTTGTACGTTCACATTCACAGCTCCCCTTTACTAAGTGCCCGTCGCTTTTTTTTTTCGCACAGACATTGACGATGCTCTACTTGACCGAACGCAAAGGAACCAGGAACGCAAGTAAAATCGCCCTGTTAGCTATTTATCTATATATCAATATGCGTACATATATGTGAAATGATTTATCGTCACTCGACAGAGTCAACGACCAGCGTCGATCGTAGAAAAAGTTTTGCAGTTAGCTGCCTTCCGCCGGGGCGCCGTGCTCGCTGTTGCTTCCTGAACCGAAGCCGTTGTTGGGGTTCGTTTGAGGGGAAGCTACGAAAAGGGAAAGAAAAAGAATGCCAGAGAGGAGAGACCTAGCCGCGCCATTAGGTTTACATGTGGCTTGCTCAATTCAATTTGGGAGCTGAATTAGAGTGGTAAGGATATCGGTGGTCAGGCAACGTCGCGCCGTCGAGGTTGGGGGTTTCAAGCTTCGCCACTACTTGCCGAGAGGATACAGGAGGGCACGGTGAGTGATGATGGCGGAGGGGATGGGGAAGGGGGGGGGGCGAGTAGGAGTATCTGCACCAATTCATTCATAGTATATGGCCAGCAAGCGAAAATTATAACAGCCCCAAAGTGTAGAGTCTCTGGCATTAATCAGGCGCCGTGTCGTCTGGCTTTACTCGTCAACGAGACGTCTACGTACACCTATTTTCATAGCCTTCGCCGCTGCCAAAGTCTCATGGCTATCTGAGGAGGAGCTCTAGGACTATAGGACTAGAAGACAGGTTTACATACACGTTTTATTACTGATTCACATTTTTAAAACATATGCACACAGGAAGCATCAATAACAAACAAATTGTCACGTTTGACCAAATCAAAACTTATTTCCTGAAAATAGCGCTAAGGGTCCATCGCAGCAACAGCCTTACAAGGTGAATTTAGGGGTGTTTTTTGTTAAGGCATATACGAGATAATATATGTAAGAACGACAGTTACGAGATAATATATGTAAGAGCGACATATACGAAGTAGTATATGTAAGAGCGATATATACGAAGTAATATATGTAAGAACGACATATACAAAGTAATATACGTAAGAATGACATGAACGAAGTAATATATTTAAGAACGACATATACGACGCAATATATTTAAAAATAACATATACGACGTAATATATGTAAGAACGACATATAAGAAGTAATATCGTCGATTTCGCGACGCACGTGAAGAGACCAAAGATGACTCCCGTTCGGGAAGGTCGCCGACGTTAATGACAGAAGAAAACTTTGAATTGAATGTTCGTGGTAATGATCGTACTTAAAAATCGTCGAATAAAATAGCTGAGGAATTGGAGCTATCTTATAATAGATTAGTTAGATCGACGCTCTATGCGTCATAAGACTGGCAGCAAAGTTCGTTTTAAAAATGTTGAATTTCCCGTAAATTAACGCCTATCGCAAAACGTCTGAATTGGACTTTTGGGGCGAGAACAGGAGGCTATAGACTGCTTCAAGGAGTGATTACAAAAGACGAGTCAAGAGTTTAGGGTTACGATATCAAAATCAAAGCCCAGCTCCAAATGTTGCTTCCAAGGAAAGAGTCGGTCGAACACATTCAGAGAGAGCAGATCCAACACGAAGGTTGTTTTGAGTGGTTTTTCGACCACGGATAAAAAAAAATTAAAGGGACAACGTGTCTACAGAGGAGATAAAGAAAAATGAAAAAAATCGTAAAAGCAACTGAGCTCAATTCAGAGAGATGCGTTTTAAAATGCTTCAAACAGTAGAAACGAAGGTGGTGCAAATGCATTGCAGCGGGTGGGAGTTATATTAAAAATAATAAAAACACTTGGAGAGATTTGACAACTACTTTGATTTTTACTGGTTTATATGTAAACGTTTCTAATTGCCCTCATATATATTTATATATATATATATGCTGACAGTATACTTAGTACATTCTTGCCTGCCTCATAGCTAACTTTGCAACTTATCTGTTTATTATGGTTCTTGTGTAGACCTTTTTGTGTGTATATGCCCTACAGCTGGTTAGTAAATCTTGAGTATGCAAATCATCTTACATTATATTATTTCACCGAGAATCTCGCTGGTGTTGAAAACGGGAAGCCAATTTTTTATCGAGGGATAAGCTTGTCATTCTGCGACCTTATAATATACAATAGGACTATTTTCTAGACGAAAGCTTTCTAAAGCATTACCGTTTGCTTATGAAAAACCTTGGCTAAAATGTAATCCTCAAACTTAGCTTTTCGTTTTGGAAAAACTCAAGTTTCTGTTTTTATCGAGTCGACTACGAACGGGACATAATTTGGGTTCGGCTGTGGTTGATCTAGTTTCCTTCTGCTCACCAGTGTTTTAATTGCGTTTTATTATAATTTCTTATGTGTATTATGGCCGTACAGTTGGTAAGGCTGTGTCATATACTTATGTTCTGCAGGACGATCAAAGGCTGAACTGTCGTCGAATAGTAACCACCACATAGAGAGGACCGATATCGATAGTAGCTTTCCACAAGTTCACGCTATACCTCCAGCTTGAGTGTTACTGTTGCTGAGTTTCCTACTTGGCTTAGTATAGCCACGCCCTTTCTCATTCTCTTCGCAAGATAAATGACGCGTGACTGCCTAGATAGGTTATTCGAAACCACTGTTCCCAGGTACTTGATCATACTAGTTGTTCGAGGGGCAGTGGCAAGGTATGGAGCTGGTAATGTCGAGATGTTGTTGTCTAATTGTATAGAATTAATTAGTGCTACAGCCGGACGACTTCAGGGGTCAAACCGTGTGAACTTAATTTTCCTGTGATTCATTACAAATCCGTTTTGTTTTATTCACGTCCTGATACTACTTAGATTTTGTTCAATGTGTTGCGTGTTCTAGAGAGACCGTTGTGCAATTAAGCGATGTGTCATCCGCATACATTGTGTTTAATAGAGCGTTCCTGTATTTGCAATAAAGGATATATAGAAGATAACCTATCACACTTCCTTGCCGGGTGGCGAAGGGTCTCAATGCATCTTTGAAGGACCCGCTGCTGAACGAATACATCTGTTTTTCTGGTATTTAATTATGTTTCTCTTAGCGCCTTTGCAGGCAACCCCTATGCAGTGCATTTCATGGCGGCAGTGTGATATGCTGTCGAACCCCTTAGACAAGTCCGAAAACACAACCATTGGTTTGCTATTTTTATATATCTCTGGAGCAAGTGCTTCATATACAGCCATCAAAGCCGACTATGTGCTTCTATCTGTTTGGAATCCAAGCTGGATATTGTGCAATATGTTGTTGTCGTCTATGTGTCGCTTTATCCGTTTCACAATTAATTTCTCGATTAGTTTACCAAAGTTGCTGAGGAGTGACAATGGTCAAACGTTACTTATATTATATCTGTTCTCCTTTTTATATATTACTACAAGTTCGGATCTTTTAAGTGTACTGGGAAAGCCATCGCGCGTAAATATTGAACTTGCCAGCCTCCAGATGATTCCGTGAAGATGTCACTTTTAGCGTAGTTTTATTGTTGTGACTTTTTTCTACTAGTGATTTGTCATTGCTAATTTGTCTATTTGTCTATGCTATTCCTTCTTTTTCTACCGATGGCAGTGACCAAAGCGGCTTTCGATATCCATAGGTTGGAAGGTTTTCGGCTTATTGTGTCGATCTACTCGGCAGGCTGAGCATTTCGCCAACTGTAGCGAAGTGCGTGTTAACAAAATGCATTGTTCATTTATAATTGTTAAATTTGCACAGGGATCCAGTTTAGTTGGATCGATTTTGTCAGTATGCCGAGTACAATTCTTCTCTCTTTCTCGTGTTTAAATGCAATCCATGGTTTAAATCTAGTGCGTGATGCGCTTATATAAGCTTTGTGTTCTGTCCGCTTGTTTTCGCATTTTTGGAGTCTCGTTATGATGATGATGTCTCACAGTGTTTCCAGGCCATCTAGGTGTTCTAATTTACTGCTCCAGTTCATTTCTCTGATGTCACTGGCGAATCTTCTAGATGTATCTATATGTGGTAGTTCAATAAGTTCTTAGAATGAAAACCAAGAATTTTCCAAATCATGTTTTTAAATTTATCTTATTCGATATACTCCCCGAGATGCTCAATACACTTTTCCCACCAAGATTTCAGAGCTTTTATACCTCTTAAGTAGAATTCCGCGTCTTTAGACTGAAAATAGGCATTGACAGCAGCCTTAACCTCTTCATTGCTGGCAAAACGCTTTCCACCGAGACTATACTTCAAATGTTCGAAGAGGAAATAATCAGAGGGGGCCAGGTCTGGAGAATAAGAAGGTTGTTCAATAAGTTCGAACCTCAGTTGGGCCAGTTTTGCCGATGCTTGCCGGGACTTGTGTGCAGGCGAATTGTCCTGGTGAAACAGGACAACCTTCTTCTGCAAAGCGGGCCGTTTCACGATGAGTTCTTGCTAAAGGCAGTCCAACAGTCTTGCATAATATTCTCCTGTGATCGTTTTACCGCTCTCAAGGTAGTTGACCAGCATTATTCTACGTTGGACTTAAAAAACTGTAGCCATCACCTTTCCGGTCAATGCCGTTGTACACACCCTCTTCGGAGGTCCTTCATCAGGTGCACACCATTGGCAAGATGCTTCTTGGGTCTCGGGAGTGTAGTGATGGACCCAGCTTTCATCGACGGTCATGAATCTGCGCCAAAAATCCGACGGATTGTTCGACATCTTGGCCAAATTTCGCTGTGAAGCGAAAACAGGCGCGTTTTTTTGGCCTTGGTTGAGCAAATGCGGCAGCCATTTTTCTCTGAGCTCTTTCATCTTCAAGTTTTCGTATAGAATAAAATGCACACTACCTAAACTGATCCCCAAGGCCTCCGCTATCTCCCTAATGTTCACTCGCTTATCTGCGGCAACGATTTTCCGCACTTTTTCCACGTTTTCCTCATCAGTTGCCGTTTTTGGGCGTCCTGAACGTAGTTCATTCTCGGTGTTCCTGCGACCTCTTTTTAACACATTAATCCAGTTGGAAACAGTGGCAAAACATGGCGCAGAGTCACCGTACGTCTCGTCCAACCCAATTTTTACTTGGGTCGCATTCCAACCTTTGAAATAAAAATGCTTGATAACCACTCGAAACTATTTTTTCTTCATTTTTAAAAATCACGCCGATACGTTGCACGGGAAAAGCTATCAAACGAAATCGCAACGGCCAATCACCATAATATTGTGAGTGCTAGCAGTCGAAAAGTTGCAGTTCCTAATAGCGGTGGAAGCGCGCCAAAATTCGAATTCTAAAAAGCTCATTCTAAGAACTTATTGAACTACCTGTATTATCGATCTATTAAAGACATATCGTCAATGTGTGCGTGCGTCTGTGTTTTTGTCATCTCTATCGTGACGGTGTTGGCATGGTGGTTTGGTATCCTTTCAGAGCACTAATGTCAACTGATGTTGACGAATTTGTTGTCTGTGATGGTGGAAATTTCACTAGCTTGTCACCATTTGTAAAACTCTTCGCTACCAGTGCACTTAGATATTCTTGGATAGTTTCTTTTGTCTTGCTGAACTCAATATTGACACCTATAAGGATAAGTTTGTTTGGTGATTTTGACTGGCTCTGCTTTCATGTTCTGTAGATCATCAATGTGGTGTCCTGATGTGTGTTATAATTCAATTGGCCAAATCGAAGCACTATTTTAAATTGCACATAATCAAGCTTGAGTGAGGGAATAGCGCACTGCACAGCTCCAACAATCAAATATAACGTTCACCTTGAAGTCATTACCTGGCATTCCATGCCCTGCCATAGGACAAATCGGTTAGGCTGCCTGATTCTGTTTCACACACTCCACGTGCGTCACTCTATGGTAATAATTTGATCATTTATACAAAGTTTCAAAAGCGTGTGCTGTACATTATAAAACATTTGCTAAGACAAGCTATGATAAAACAAGAATAAAATATTCATCAGTGCTTTGAAGCTGCGCAAACGTACCGTCTTTTTGTTTCGGCAGATAGGAAACGTCACTCACCATTGAGTCGAAAATATATCGTAAGGTCAGAAGGCCAAGTGTGTTGTCCTTGTTAAACAATTCCGCAAGAGTACAACTAACCATATAATTTCACTCATAGAAATAACAACGCACGTAGAATTTTTTCACATGCCAACAATGATCTTTGTGAGAACAGTTTTGTGACCTGAATGCGAAACGTGACGTAAGTACATTAATAGCAGAACGTAACATCACTTAGAGACGCCATTTTGCAACTAGGCAAACACAAAAACCGTACAATGATCATGAAACAAGTCTGGCTGCAATAATGATTCGCCAAGCGCAACTGCACCTCACATGTATCATTTGGCCATGAGTATCTGACCGAACGCCACCAGCTCATGACCTGTCATCCTTCACCAGTCATTGATACCAATATTTATTTGTTCGTTGACAATCAATAATATCGAAAGGCCAAACTTGAAACCATTGTTCATTCGAGTCCCAACTGCCGAAAAACCGAAGTGGCGAACTCGCCCAATGGGACGACCCCATTGAACGTCGATCCTTTCCGCAGGATCTCAGCCCGACTTCATTTCGACCTCTTCGTCTCACTGTTGTTCCGGTCGGTTCAGCTCAACTCTGGAGAACAGGAAGTACGACGGAAGTAGCTTTATTCCTAATACAATTTTTTGGCCGTATGCACACAACGTGTTACTTTAGCGGGATAGCAGTATTTTTTATGGCTCGCCGCCGCCTACAACCGGAACGTTGAGCACCCCAAAAATATATAAGTATATAGAGTATATAAGTATGAGACTTAGGGGAACAGAACGTGTAGATGAGTAGTATATAAAGGTGCCTACCATTTTCTGTTCGCCCAAATGTCTGCGATTACTGCGAGCCTATCGAAAAGTGGTAATTCAATTACACAATGCTATTTTATTAGCAATAATACTAAACTCAGTAAAAGATATCGGTTATTTGGCGCATTCGAGTGTACGCATACCGATTAGACTTGGCGAGTCCCAATCCATTAATCTGCATGATTCTACGCCGCCGGCCGACTGTGTCCTCGGACATGCTTGTATTGGACTATACGCGTATACAATGTACATACTGCGAATACGAAAATTAGTATGGCTATTATTAGCGGAATTACCGATAAGGCACTTTTGTTTCTTTCGCTAAACCTGAGTAATTAATTCCAATCTCATTCCTTTGCCAAAGCGATAATCGGTAACGTTGTTTGCGCTACAGATATCAAACAGTTATTCCCACAACTGTGGCGGTCGACCATGCAATTAAACTCGTTCATTGCTACGTGCACATTCTCACACATATGCATGAGTGCATTTGTCGTGCAGATACGCAGGTAAGCAAATTTCGCTGTAAACGATCCGTCTCGGCAGAGGCTAATCGAAACGCTGTGTTTGCTTCTGCGCGAGTTTAAGTTCTAATCAGACTTACGTATTATAAGCCGTAACCAACAACTGTGCAAACCCCCCCCCCTTCCCCCTAGGAAATATCGCTTCGAAGGAGCGTGTGTCGTTGGGCGGGGGGGGGGGTGGGATCGAACCCGCGACACTTCTTCTCACCGTTATTAGTATGTCTAATAGCGTGGGCTACTTGTATGATTAGCGACGGTAGCGATGGGAGCGGTGCCTTGTTGGCAACTTGCCCTTCGAACGCAACGCGCACCACTCTAGAGCTCGAGGTAACAACAAGAGAGGTTATCGTCGCGTGTCACTGGACGATCAGCAATTCATTTGTCAGACCGAATAGCAAGCAGACCACGTTGCAAACAATAGGACCATTATACTGTCGTTCACCGTAGCCAAGTCAGGGGCCGGGACGCCTAATCAAGCTGTTGGCGGCCGGGCCATTTTACTGTCGGAGGGCTTAACGCTGAGCCCGAGGGCCCGGACGCGGACATGAGCGTCGCTGCAATCGGCAACGGCAGGCAACAACAACAGACACGGTAACTGTGCCCTAACCTCGTTAAGCTCGGTGGTAATTAAAATATTGCCAGTAACAATACATTGGCGCAGTTGCAATGTACAGAGTTTGTGCAAGTTACAGTTATTTCAGGTTCTTTCCACCCGGCGGATGAAGCACAAATGTTTGTCAATGCATACGATTGCCTGCATGTTCACAGATTTCTGAGGGTCATGCAACACGTTCAGTTTGCAATGCTGGCCAAGACGTAAGCATATCGAAAGTAAATACCACACAACTGTTTGGTATTTAATTTTTAATTAATACCAAACAGTTGTGTGGTATTTGATTTCGACGCTCGTACCTGGATATAGCCCGTATGACAAACGATATTGGGAAAGTTAAACGCTGGATGTTTTGTCACATACAATGCCACTCGCATCACTTTTTCCGTTGTTTTAGGCTGAAGTGTAAGCGTCTCAGATGACCGTCACATATGTGCGCGTTCCGTGCGACTATTTTCCGAGCAACAGAATTGTTCACAACATCAAAGCGCGTAACATCTGGCATCTATACACGGGATACGCCTTTCCCAAAGTTGTTCGGTTGAATGACAAATACGAACGAAATATGAACTGAGCTGAACGAAATAGGCTGGGTGTTAGTTCTTTTGGTAGCCAAATCTTAGTGGCTGAGTTTTAACAAATTTGAGTTCACCATAATTGATAATGCAAAGTCAGCCAATTCATTAAAAACAACTGAGGACACGGTACTTGGTGTGCGGGCGGGCTTTCAATTAAAATCTGTACGCATCAGAAACATTGCCGTAAAGGAAAAGATAGCAAATCTTGTTTAGCACAGTGTCAGCGTATTTTGTGCTAAGCCAATTGCTCTACAAAAGATTTCGTCCTCTCTCACTAGCCTTAACTATCATAAAACCGTGAGTGGTTAGCAAATACATTTCTTCATAGATCTATGCGATTTTATAGCTTGGCTCAACGCTTGTTTGGCTGTATTGCAGCTCTCGATGTTGTTTTACTCGATATCCGAGTCCGTGAGCGTCACCTGTTTGAACGAACCAAATGTTATCCATATTTCATCAGTATTAAGATTTGCTGTACAAGGAAGCTAAGGACACGAATGGTTGGCAGTTTCCTTTGAGTGCTTTTGAGCAAAGTAGAGGGATTGTGACCGTACATTTAGAATATCTCGCACATAGCTTTATACTGATTTTTTGCGGTTAAAATATTGGTTTTGTCATCCTTATACGGCTTAATCTAGCAAGATCTCTTCCTACGAGCAGGATAACCAAACGCCTCAGTTAGGATTTAAATTTCGACCTTTTATACTGGTCGTTAGATGTTGAGATCTAAGGGATAAAGGCAGTCAACTCCTAATCGTCTCCTGGGCGTTTACCATACGCTTTTGTAAGTTCTTAATACGCAACAGGTTAATGCTAAATCTTGGTCCAATAGAATGATTTCTTCTTCCTTATCTGTAAATCAGGTTACGGACTGTCTCCTCTGCCAGAAAAAAAATCTAGGTAGGTTGTGCATGACCTGGCCAAAGATAGGAATAAAGTGACGGTATGTTAATTGACTTCTACAAACTGACACTAGACGGAACAGAGTTCGGTTACACCTAGTTACTAAGCTATTCATTTATTACTAATTACTAAACTAAGAACCTGACGAACCTCAGAGGAAGGCCAGCTACTGTCGTGGCAAGGGAAACCGTACAAAGTCAGTGACTGAGAGGCGTCAGCCTTTACGTGGGGACCCGAAAAAGTATTTTAAAATTCTCGCATAGTGGGGAGTGAGTTAATGCTCGAATCCACTGGCAGATTGCGTCATATTTGTTGACGTTGGACTGAAATTCGAGTCAAATCTCATACAGACAAAGGTGTGAGAATGTTACAAGCACCAGCATGTCGACGCCGCGCAGCAGATGGTGGCTACGAGCTCTTTCCCGTTTATTAAGCCGTAGACTAGTTAGTTATCTCTTTATATTTAATTAGTAAATGCGACCTACACTTATCTGGACCAGCATGACGGTTGACCCTGAAACACGATAATGTAGCCTGCATCTCTAGCCTTCTGTTGTTGCTTGACGTCTTTGTTGTGAAGTGGCGCTTGGCTTTTAATAGCATACCAAATTAAACTACGTGGCAAAAAAACAATAGCCTGCAGAAAAAAGAAGATAGAGAGCGAGAGGGAGAGAGAGAGAGACGGCATGAGAGCAAAAACCCATTTATTATCCAGTTGCCAAAAGCCTCGCCCGTTTATGACACACACACACACACACACCCGGCACGCGACAGAGTACGATAGGCCAGATTGCGGTATACATAGTTTGGTATGGTGTAGCTGCTATCAGCGGATGAACCTGTCTCTAAATACCATCTGCAGGGTCGAAAATTAATTATGCTGAAAACTTCTAATGACCGCACCGGCAGCAACAAAACGAGACGACCCACCACTGTTGTTGTCGTCCGGCTCTGCATGTGGGATACCGTGGTGGACGCGTCACGCGTCGCGTGCCCACCCTCGTAGACTGTGCTTTATCCGCCGATGGAGTCCAAGTTTTCACGCTCTCTCTCTCTTTAGCGCTCTCTCTCTCTCTCACCTGTTTTCCCTCTCACTATATCACTGTGTCCTTCCCTCTCCGGTTGGATCCGGTAGGCTATTTCGGGCCGGGCGACCTAGAAGTGTTTGATGGGTCGTCCTGATGTCACACTGTCTTTTTATGGTGAATGACCGACTGGCCTACCCCACGACGGAGCTGTTCCGCACCCATGCTTCGCGTAGCGTTGTTGTCGTATTTCAAACACTTCCCACCACCCATACATGTTGCGTTGCAGTGCGTTTATCTGTGCCTTATAGTATATGTATATATATATATATATATATATATATAAATATATATATATATATATATATATATATATATATATATATATATTTATATATATAAATATATATATATATATATATATATATATTTATATATATAAATATATATATATATATATATATATATATATATTTATATATATAAATATATATATATATATATATACATACTGCATCGACGCATATACGTTGCTAGTAGCAATATACCCCTCTTCAGATGATAGACACACGGCAATACGACTTTTTATGACGACCATAGAGATTAGACCGCGTAGAAGTCGCGTGATGGCCAGTCGTAATGCTAGAAGAAGAAGAGGCTCCCCGAAAGCATAATGTCTTTGCTGGCTTCCTTCGTCGTCATAGTTGTTCTTGCCGACGACGTCTTCCTCATGGGCTGTTGTCATTTTCGATGCCGTTGACCCCCAGCATGACTCTAGACGTGTTGCAGTGCTTAGAAAACTCGTTCGGGCGGACTAGATTCTGTTTTTTTATTGGAGTGTCGCGACTTTGCCCGACAGAACATTACTAGCAAACAATTTCACTATAACATAAGAGGTAACTCACTATATACATAATCGATAAACTTGTATCGATTTCAATTCACGACGAATGATAGTAGAGGTGATAATACAGAAGCAAATCTACTAAACAGTTATAGTTGGCAGAAGTGCCTGCTTCGTCGCGTAGTTCGATATCATTAACCATTTAAACACAATGTTTTATATCATTCTTGACTATCTATTGGATTACTTTTCCCCTAAACACGACATATTGCACGGCACTCTATATACTTTTATACCATCATACCTAAATGAAAGACATATCCAAGTTGACTCAACTGCGTTCTTAGACCACTGCGCTCCCCTTGGATTTCCTCTGGGGTGATGACTTCCCAGATCTTCTATAAGACCACATGTATGTATGTATGTATGTATATATATATATATATATATATATATATATACACATATATATATATATATATATATATATATATATATATATATATATATATATATATATACACATATATATATATATATATATATATATATATACACTCGTCCGTACTGTTTTGTTTATATGCGCTGTAAACGTCGTTCCTGTGTACTAAACCCAAAGGCCAAGATACTTTACAGAGTTAAGAAAAACTCCAATGTTTGGTCGCAGCAACGTATAGCGCATCTGGCAGCCAATCGACCTCCTCGCCTGAAGTTAATGGTTTTGGTTTTTCTAGTATTAATCTCAAGTCCTTTCAAGACAAGAAATGTCTCTACTTTAAAGGTAATGCGCGCGATAGCACATGATTGCGATGAGCTTGCTGACCTTGTCGGTTACTCCTGTCGGAAGTAACCGACAAGGTCAGCAAGGAGAAAGGTAAACGAGACACAGCTTAGCGGGCCTCCTTGCGAAGTTCTTACTATTTGCATAATTTCAAATACAAAATGTTCATCGTCAACCATCAAGGTGGCCTCATCAATGAAACTTGCTATTACACAGCGGAGAGAACCACTCAGGATGCTCGTTAAAATGCTGTAACCAGCAGACGGTGAAAGACGTTGTCAAAAACCTTGACGCAGTCAATAAAGACCCCACACTGATGGCCTCTGTGTTGTGCCATAGCTCTCTCGATTTCTGACGCAAGAACGTGGATTGCATCACGGGTGTCTTGACCTCTCCTAAAGCCGAACTGCCCCGGTAAAAGGGTCTCTTCAGCCACGTGTTCCTGAATAACCAACTTGCAGAGTAACTAACTTGCGAGTCCGGCGAATCACCAACTTGCAGAAAATCTTCTTCAGAACAAAACGCCGTCGTTCCTTCTGCCTTACGTGTTACCTTTTATGATTATAGCAATGTCTTATCTAGGCCTTTTTACACTCAAAGAGGTTCCGCCTGGCTTGCAGTGATGATCGTGCTCTTGCTTGACGCAGGACTTCACTGTGGGCGAGGTAGCAGGCTCGTGAAAACCACGGACGTGATCTCTTCTGCCATAACCTTTTCTACTTCACTGCAATTTTCATCGTCCTCTCGAGCTAGTAAAAGGACGTGTTGATGTCAGGGCTTACCTCAAAGATTTGTATAAGTAGTCTTCAAATGGCTAATATCGGGGGAACAAACCTTACTCTATATACTTTTCTTTAGGCATTTTGTGTTGATCTCCCTAGCAGAAAGCTGCCATGTTCTAGTAGTATAGCTCGAATTCGTTAACACGTGTGAAGCGGATTCGGCGGGGGCAGCCAAGTTCTGTTCCGGCAACTTAAGGCTTTTGAATGAGCCCCGTTCTGGAAGGCCTTTTACCTCTATAGAAAACCGTTTCGCGACACAGTGAAACATTTTCCCCGAGTGACTGTGCGTCAGGCTAGCGAGCGCCTAGCAAAATGCTCTTTTTGGCGCGCCAGACATAACGATCTCGGATCAAATTGTTACATGTGACGAAAATGGGTATTTTACGACAGTGTGAAATTTTTGTAGTACGTGGAGATACGTCTTATGTCAATCAACCCAGAAGACGCCAAAGAGATTAATCCATTCGCGCAACACTGATGCTTTGTGCTTTGTGTTTGGCAAAATAGGCATGGCATCGAGAAATACGGATGGTAGCCAAACGATAGATACAGATGTGCACTATCTGATCAGCTTGGTCGAGTCTTTGCCACTTTCTAAAGAAAGAGACAGGCGTCTCTCTAATAGAAAGCCGAAGCGTCATCTTCCACCATGACAACACGAGGCCTCATGTGAGTTTTGTCGCACGGATATCGCACTGTCAGACCACCACCTATTGAGAGTCTGCAAAACTTCCCTTCAAAAAAAAAATTCATTTTATCAGAAGCAGTGACAATACACGTGGAGACATTCCTCGAAACACAGAAACCAGAATGATTTGCCGTGGGAATTGATAGTCAGGTCCAATTATGGGAGAGCGGTAGATGCTAACAATGGAGAGTACTTTTCGAATGAATAAAACTCTTCCATTTTTAAATTCAATTTAGAGTTGAAAAATTAGCTACTTTCTATCCAACCTAACATAAAAGAGGTGTAAATGCTGCTAACGATGCTAAATCGCCTTGGGTTCAGTGATAATTATTTTTAGCCAAACAAAATCGCACAATATAAGCTGAGAGTTCTTGTTCTGCTCTTTTGAGCAGCCGTCGTTTCTCATGTTTACGTGATCCTTTTTACATTTATAATGACGCCAGCGCGGCAAGTTTTGTGGCCTCGCCAAATACTAGAAACATCGACAAATACCAATATTGGTTGGTGTTTCTGAGCCGCTTCCTCGAGAACGTCAAAGCTTTTAACTTCAGGTTGAGAAGAGTGTCTAGCAGGGTTGTGGCACTGCTTCCATTGCGACTTAAATATGTATAGTCTTCACGCGCATTCGTACAATCAGAGCAATATTTTCCATTACTTGAAACAGCACCTCGCCTTTATTATCACATCTCACAATCGATTCTGACAGAAGTCAACGCCGGCGATAGTTGGCATGGTCAGCTTTAATCCTAAAAGTCCAAAGCCTACCGTCTCAGAAACCTCTGCGGAATAAAATGTGCGTGGGAAATACAATACAGCGACGCTTACTCTCCCAGCGGAAAGCACCATGCACTATTCATCTTTACTGATGCATTGTATCGGTGGCAAGTATTTGTGTTGGTGGATAAATAACCAACCCTAACAACTTCGTACGCAACATGATGTGCATTCTTGGGGGCGCGGGGTTTAGACAACCCTCAGCTAAGCTCTCCTACTCCTTTGGTCGCCCCGAACCATAATTGGCATTACAAAATTACAAAATATTATGCTGCTGACAAACACACTATCAACCTTTTGCAAAAAGCCGTTGCATTCAATTAGAGAAGCTCTTCCAAGGATCTTTATTGATCAGCGATATGTCAGCCGCTATCGCGCTATCCATCTCATAAAGAAATTAGCTTTCTAAGCGGGTAAACCGCGCACGAATGTCCTGACAGCACTCCAGTTGTCGACTAAAGTTGAAAATTTTTCGGACGCATGACAAAAACTGCCTATTTTTAGGTGGTTTCGGGAATTCATGATGCACATGCCTGCACAGAATATCATTGAAACCATCAAAAAACGAGATCAACTCCTTGAGCACCTGTGCCCACGTTTCGTCGACCTAAAGATGAATTGGTGTTCTGGTTTTCTTTTCATCCTCGCAATGATATGAATCCTTCCTTCAATCCTAATCCTTGGATTGAAGTTTATTCTGCAGAAAATTAATTTTCTATAACGACGGGGTTGGATTGAATACTGCCTTTAGATGGGATACTATAACGATTGCCTTGCCCTTCCCCCCCCCTTACCATGCGCATCTTAATTGGCGTCGGTTTGTCGGTAAAGCCTGATCTAGTTAACTGGGATCTAGATAACTGGAAAAATCTAGGAAAATATCAGTGTTCGCGCAATGCCGGACAGGCGAAACTAAAAACACAGGGCAGAGACAAAGAGCGCATAAAGAGCTACGAACTTCAAACGTAAGCATAGGTACACAGGACGCCATGAGACAGCGAATGCGACACGAGTCAGGTAGTGTGGTTTTTGTCGTCAGAACGTCGGCAATTTCGGTAACACGCATGCAAACCTGCACTATTTGCATTGTTATCTCATTCCCGTGCAAACAAGGCATGTTTTGCATAGAATCCGCCATGGCTAAATCGCACAGTTTTGCTTTAGAGGCATTGACCCTTAAATTGTTTACCCGTTGTATGCGTGAGTCTCTGGTAACCGCGTTTAACTACGCCCCGCTGCACAAAAGATGAATAGAAAAAGAATGGCAGTATCGCCTTGAGTTACGTTACGCTTTTAAGTGAGTTAGTCATCTTTCTTTGAATCTCATTATATTTGCAAATAACAACTGTACGTTTGCGAAATACAAAGAGAGTACTGTACGCAAAGAGAGTACCGGTGTACAGTCGAGAGCTGATATTTAAAAAAAAGTTGCATACGACCTAATATGCCACGTACCTGTATAGTGTCCAAACGCAACCATATGGATGCAGGAGAAAACGAGGAAGTGAAAATGTTTGTTGCCGAAACAAATACTAGCTATAGTCTAAAGTGCCTCAATCGCCTAAAATCACACGCTGCATATTTTTAAATTAATGCTTAGCATTAAGGGGCCAAAGAAACCGTGTTATATAATGTTACTATTTGAGCTCCGTTATGACCCTATTATTTGGCTTAATATATTACTAAAGTTACGCACGTTGATAGTGTATGCTGCAAGCCAAAAGAACGACTTTTACCGGCAGCTGTGTGCTGGATCCCTTGCCTTTCCTTTACCTTTGCATATAAGTTGATAGGAAACTTGAGAGAAAAGCAGAGCCCCACCCGAGATATCTATTACGGGTACCCCATACCTGCAACGTCCCACAAGGGCATAAGAGCTGCAAGGTTACAAGTTGTTATAAATTTGGTGTACTCGTTCCAGCAGACCTTCTGTCCTGCTTAGCCATACAGGATGTGTAAGAATCCCGAGCCTAGGGAGGAAAGTAATATGGGTTTAGTGGGTTCGTAAGTCCCACATATCCCACATTCCCGAAACCTTCCATGAGAAGTACAGCGGTAAAACTCGTTAGTAATTATTTTCTAGTTAATTGGGGGTTCAATAGCCTTAGGTACTGCTAGTTTAGCACAATCCAGAGTATTTAAGCGCTTTCCCTTGCTACTAGTGTTATTATATTAGATTTTCATGTTAGCAACTGACAGGCACCTTAAGCCTTCTGAACTAAAACAAAAATGTTAGCAAAACCGCAATTAAATATGTATGCTATTGTTTCGTTTCTTTACTAAGAAGTTTAGAGTGACTTTTACTGAAACAAAACTGAATGAGTATCTTTGTCAAACTGCACCGGTCGAACCGATGCTTGTAGACAGGTACTCTGGAAGACTTAACGTAATCTTTAATTATTTCAAAAGACTGAGCTTTTTATGAGCGCACCACGCTGCTTATCGGTTCAGTAAAAGAGCTAATAAATTGAGCGCCTACGAAGCATCGTTCAGTAGAGCGCATGGTATTCAAAGCGCTGCCGTGAACGGCTTAATGTGTGAGAGTCTGTAAATAACAAAATAGGGACAGGGTCTCCGAGAAATATTAAAAACACAACATAAGATATTGTAGAGTTTGGAGTGAGAGTGATATTACTAAAATTTATGACACTGGTGTCGTTGCCCGACATAGAAGCACAAAATGTGTGATTGCAAAACAACCAGCCCTTCTATACAGAAACTAAGCATATCGTTGTGTTCATGAGAAGTAGAAAAATATAAATTACACTATTACCTTTCACATCCACTACCTCAAAATCGTAATGGTAATTCACAGCGCTCACGTATACATTGAGCAGATCAGATACATCACTCTTGGTCATTTATGCATGCACTTCTCGACGTGCCCTCTAAAAATCTAAATTATTCCGCAATCACGGCTCACATTGTCAGATTTTTGATACCAAAATGACCGTCGTGAAGTGCACATTTAAAATATCGCTATGTTTTGGAAATTAGTTTCTAAGAGATCATGTGGCAACTTCAGGTCGACGTTATATGTTTTTCAGAAGAAGCAGAATTCCCTCACGAACTCAACGATGTACTTAGTTTCTCTATAGGATGACTCGTTGTCGTACAATTTCTTAGACATTTCCGAGGTTTTGCGCCCTCGTTAAAGCCAAATCTTGTCCTGTTTCAAGAAATTAGTAGTCAATAAGTAGGCAACAGAATTTATCCGCTGAGTCGTGCTCGCCGTTGAACTAAAAAAACGTGACTTTAAACACAGCCAAAATAGCTATTTGTCACTGGATTAGAACTGCAAGGTTAAGTACCTTGCAGTCGAATCTTCACAAGAAAGGCCCGTGTTTTCTTTTCCGGCTAGAAAAGTAGTAGTAACTTGTGTTCTCCAAGTTTTATAGCAAATATTTTAACATTGCAACGATGCATCGCCTATAGTTCAATACAATTGGATTCACTTATATCTAGTCTATGCATTTGTAAGGAAAGTGCCTCAACAAATCGCGTTAACGGTAGGGAGGAGAAGGAAGCTATTACTACTAATCAACGGATCCCGGCTAGGAAATATATTTTCCCACTCTCCGGTGGTAGACCATTGTAATCCGCGTACGTACATTCTGCCTTAGCCATAAACGAAGTAACGCAAAGCATCCAGACAGTGCATCTACATACGTTTGCTACTTGTTCACGCTCTCGTAGAACCGGTCATATTGACACATGGATAACACCTAAGTCTCACATGAGATCAGGCTCTATCCAGTAGATCCACTCACACCATTGATATCTATACTTTTAGGTTGTTTGCGCCCCAGTATATATATATATATATACGACGATATGTACTACTATACTCGTATATACATATATTTTTGTTTTTTTAACATACATGCATAGTATAAATATATATATATATATATATATATATATATATATATATATATATATATATATATATGTATATAGGG
Source organism: Dermanyssus gallinae (assembly GCA_003439945.1). NCBI lineage: Eukaryota > Metazoa > Arthropoda > Arachnida > Mesostigmata > Dermanyssidae > Dermanyssus > Dermanyssus gallinae. The sequence goes on from QVRM01005061.1 coordinate 43,169, forward strand.
GCCACGGCTTTAGCACTACTGTCAATAAGCTTTTGGGATCCGAACCGCGAATTTACAGTAACTTTGTTCAGAGCACAATTAAGCAACTTTAAACAGCGAGCTGAGCTCTCACACAGAGCAAAAATCTGCCAATGTTTTAGAAAAGTATGTAGATCTACTTTATTTGACAGGTGAATAAGTGTATAGGTAAGTATATATATTGTAGTTACGTCGAGTTTTGTTAGACTCTCGCTCAATGACGCCTCCGTATCGTAGCTCATATGACGTAAATCTAGACTGCTAGGTAGCCGCGAGCGACTCTCTCAAAACATATTCATATGCTCCGCCAGCCACGCTTGTACTAAAAGGCTGGTATGAGTGAATGTGCTGTTCTCCTGAAGCACGTATAGCAAACCAATGGACGACAAATGTATCCGCGATCCCACTACAGTTCGCAGAGCATGCAAAAAAGTTCGATCTCTTGAAAAAACGGTATGGTGCCAATACGTCTCACTAGACACTATAGTCAACACGTGCACTTAAGCTCTAAATTTTCTGGATAGTGGGCATGTCAGCGGTCATTTTGATTTATTTCTGCGTATGGTGAATTCGAAGACAGCCTGTGCTTGAGGGAACGCAGAGGCATGTGACATCGGCCAAGTCTGTTCGGCCTTCCGGCCTCAAAAAGATTCTGTCTGACGTTTATCGTATAGGACTGATGCCCGAGGTCTTTGTGATCAATTGGATCAATGGTTCGCAATGACACAGGGACCGTCCAAGATTTCGCGCATCACTTGGTTCTGCAGTCCTCATACAGCGCACCATATCAAGAATTTTCATTTCTGCTAAGTAGCGCGGTAGGAAACCTTTTGCTGCAAAACTGTAATTTTCGGAAAACGGACGAACTTCATAATCTCACCAGTTTGTCCCGCGCAAATGTATGATGCCGAGGTGAGAGCGATAGCTTGTGTTTGTTCTTATTTCTACTACTTGTTTACGTTCTACTGGTTGGATATGACCAGATATGAGGCATGCACTGGATACGTTCAGACAGGCAGCCCATTAAAGTTAGACCCGTTTTAGCAGCCCCCACACCAAATACAGACCGCACACCAAGTGCTAACCCCATCACCGTCGAACTTGTGGACCTTCTTTGGCTGTTCTATGGTTTTTGAGCTCAATAGTGATTGAGTGTAAAAAGTTGAACATTGGATATCGCAGAACCCCGTATATGCGAACTGTTAATCAATTCAATGTGAATTTTTGTGTTCCCGTACCCAATAGTACTCTCGTGACAGAGCAGAGTTAGCTTCCGAACGCGGGTGTTCTTAGTTTCTCCGTAGAGCAACTCGTGATATTGTAATGAAGCATTTCGTAAACTAATGTCCCGCCAGCCACATTTATATAACAAAAATTAGTAATTCCACTCTTAGTTCTAAACAAGGTATCCGCCCATTCCATTAGATGGCTACTTTTTAATAGGTTCTACCACCCCTTAAAATTAGTGCACTACGTACTGCTAGTCCCTGTATATATATATATATATATATATATAAATATATAATCTCACGTGTATATATATATATATATATATATATATATATATATATATATATATATATATATTGTTGACCACTCTTTTTTTTAAGAAAACGGTGAATCTGTTTTCCCAATAAATCCCGTGAGGGTTATTTGTTCACCACGGGAACATATGCATTACAACTTTTTTCATAAAGATGTATCATATTCCTAATTTTGCTATAATGTCAAGCTACTATGTGAGTTACTGTATCGAACACGTATTAAAAATCCGAGTTCATTACATCAAAATGTTTTTGGTACTTTTCTAAACGACACGGACACTGGTCGCTTGTTCGTGCGACCCGAGTTGTAATCCGCTAGCTGCGTTTAAGATAATAATAATAATACCATAAACTTATCTAACGATCGCTCTATCTTCTCTATCGATCAAAAATAAGCCCATCAATGTCGGCAAAAATGGAAAAATAATAATACAAATAACTGAAAGCTATGTCCGCAATGGGGGGGTTGTCAACAATCAAATACATTTTATAATGAGATCATATGATTCAAGTTACCTCATCTGTCTAGCGCTCGCAATAAAATCACTGCCGCAGTCCTACTTGACGAGCCTTGACCGAAGGAGCACATGGTGGCGCAACAACATGGCCTGTGTTTAACAAAAATCACCAGCTAATAGTAATGCCTGAGCACCGACATTTGGCATTTGCGCATTATTGACACAGCACAAGAGCTGTTGCTTGCCAGTATGCCACGAGAGGCTTAGCTAAGCTTAGATGGGCCCGCCGCGCTAGGTCATCTAAAGATTACCATATATAAGTTTATTTTTCGTATATTACAATATGTATGTGTTAGCTAAATATATACGTAGACCTGCGGCTCTCTCGGCAGAGCCCGTCCTGGTACTACCGATGTGGTTGCAACATACAACACACTCTCGAGGACAGCTCTTCAACGCCACCACTCAGTAATCACTGTGTGTCCGCGGCGGGTGACGCGAATCAACTGTGGCGCACGTGTGGTGTTTAATTGTCGATAACGTCTTATAATAAAACTGTGAGGAGGAAACAGATCAGGAAAGGAGGAATAGGCGGAAGAAGAGGAAGATGGAGAACGAGACGATGTACACAACGAAGTGATCGAAAGCAAGAAAATGAAGCGAAAGTTGACCAGGAGAGGAAAGGGCCCCGCAAACTCACCTGCATCTGCAGAGCTCAGGCCCGTTAGACTCAGGGGGCGCTCGCCTGGTCGCCCAAAGGCGGTTGACCTCGCCGTCGCGTGAGGCCACCGGCGTTCGCTCTGCTTTAGTATTGCTGCATGGCTCTGCTTTAGTATTGCTGCATGACTCTGCTGCTGCCGCCGTCGCCACCGCCAATGAGAACGCGGCCGACCGAACAGGTGATCATCGATATAACGCAACCGTGTTGACGCTGGACATTTGAACGCGCTCGAATTGCTTAAACAACGCCACCACCTACCCTACGTTCACCGTGCCGCGACCAACGTGCCAACAAGGTAACTAATTATTACTTGTTTGTCAGCTTATTGTAAGTGAATGTGTGTGTGTGTCTAGATAAACAAAGAGCAGCGATGTCGAGAGAAAGAGAGCGAGAAAAAGAAATCAGATAAACAAGGAGTGAAAGGACGCAGTAAACAATGTAAACGTCGAACGTCCGTATCTCGTAACAAACAGGCGTGCGCCCGCTATCAGCAAATTGCAAATAGAAACGGCCGCATGATTTACCAATTCTAGCTATGCAGGAGAGAATCGACATTCGACCAAATTCAACGGCCGCATCCCTAGAACGCAGCACTCTTATATTGCTAATCAAGGTGTGCTGTGTGGGTGTCTTCGTAAGATTATGAAGTAAGTCTCTATAGATGTGTGCGTGTACACAAATATCCTACAATATACAATGTATATTTAAAGCAGAGTTATATAAAGCAATTGTATATATATATATATATATATATATATATATATATATATATAACAGTAATCTTGCAAATATTTAAAGACTGCGTCGCACAAGGTTTAATTGCGATTTACATTTCACACGCCACACTGTAATACATATATGAATACTATATCACGTCGCGCATACTTCTAACATTCTACAATATTGACGAGATCTCAAGAGTTGCATTCAGTTCACGCCTCCAAACGCCTTCACGGGGCGCTTAGTCCGAACTATCTTTAAGATAGTCGCCACAACACAGCTATTTAGATACGACAAAGGGGTGTCTAGTGTTAACCACCTACCCACATAACCAAATCGAAGCACCAGCACATCACTGCTCACTACTGTTTTGCGTCTTGCGAATGAATTCTAAGGAGTAAAGTCGATGTGAAAAGAGTCTCCTTGATAGTGGAAGCAGCACATACGACGTCTTGCTGGCAGGAGGAGCACAGAGCATCCATACGCGATGTGCGTCAGATCTGTATAAGTAAATGCCCGTCGTTTTGTGGAATGGAAAGACGGCAGCAGCTGGCCAGGTATCGGCTGGCTCGATCGCTGTCGCCAAACCGATCAAAACATCTATCAGCGTTTCTCTTTTTCCACAAAAACTGTGCCTTTATCTGCAGTACCGAGGAGAGACCGAATTGCAACAAGTGGATTACTGCGGATGACATGCGTCTGCTCGATCGTCCTGCCGACGTATGAAATGACTGGGCCGGAATTAGAGATTGGTGACAAATAAACGAATGACCTCCTTGCACATTTTGTGCCTGTGGCGCTTGCAGGCAGCCAATGCGTAAATGGGCATAAACTAGATTGTTTAACATCTGTAGATGCCCCTATCAACGCACCATTACTAGCCGCATTGTTAATACAGAGTCACTTCTGTTCAGAAGGGGTAGGAAACTGAGCAGGCTGTTTGTCTCTTATGTTCTTCATCTACGACACTTTGTGTAGCCTTTCTGGCTACTTTTAGATGCCATGTCACGTGCTTTGCTGTAAAGAGTTCGCATATATGTACTAGTCTTTATCAGTCACTCGATTAAGAATATCTGTATGTATGTATGTATATATATATATATATATATATATGCAATTATTTTATGTTTCAATTCAGTCAGACATGCATTTCCAACGCCGACTCGACTCGGCTACGGCAGAACGACTACTCTCTTTCCCGTGGGCAACCAATTAATGATTGGTGCGCGTTTTCGCGGTGAATTTCAACAGATAGCCTCCGTAGGAGAAAGTGTCATGTCCTCATATCGCTGGTTGCTGCAGCGAGCCTGCTTTCCAGTTTTGCCAAAAAACTCCGTGTGTTTTGTTCTAATGTCTCGAAGGCGCGGTATGTCGTGGTTTAATGATGGAATTTGGTTACAGTGTGCGATATTTAGCCAGCTAGCTTGCGGTTTTCTGCAAGGCGAGCGCCTGCTCCGGCCTACAGCGGCCTTCACTCCATGGAACTGGAGTCAGCCCAATCGCAGTTGGCCGCTTGATACGCATTCCACCCGCCACGAGGGAATGTGGGAGACTTTATTGCCCAGTCCATTACGTCGCTCATAGATGAGTGCTTTGAGAACATGCCGGCGTCTCTGAAACGCTTTCACTACTTGTAAATTTAGAGACAATGGTGCAACGCTTTTAGGCACCTGACACCACTTATTTTCGTAGTAGTGGCAAGCTTGTTCCACCTGGGCGATAAAGCTTGGGTTCACTTTAATTGGAGCATTCCCTAATACCAGGGTCTCTGTGTTTTTGACAGACCTAAGCTTGGAAGAAACGGTAATTTGCGACGCCTTACGAATACTTGTCGGTTGGATGTTGGTCCGTTAAGACCCCACCCACTAAACATACGTACCCCCTTAAGCTTCACTCTCTAATGGCCTAGATATCTATAGAACAGTTCTATGGGCCATTAGGAGAAGTGGCGAGCGCCTAACGGATCATGTGGCCGAGGTCACTTACGGGTTCCCCACCGGTCCAACGTGCTTGTCCCGACACCTGCGAACCCGTTTTACTACAAGCCACGTCATCTGTTGATGCCGTAAGCGCTATCTGTTCTCTTCTGTGCCTGCCGAGCTCAGCTTTCTTTTTTTTATCACTGCAGGTACCATTTTCTCGCCCAGCTTCCGTGATGATGCTGTGTTGCATATGTACTCTACAAACATCCTCATGTTACTTCTCGGTGGGTCTGGTGTTTCGACTTCTCGTTTTTCTTCTTCTCTGACCCATCTCAATCTTAGCAGCGCTATAGCGGTTGTTCTTGCCTGCGCTAGTCCGCATTTCAGGAGAGTGTGCTTAGGATCGCCGTTGATGCCATCCACACAGTGCACGCAGGTTTCCGAGGGAGCTTTGCCTATACGAAAGAGGTAGCTTTGAAAGTCACCGTAGCCAGTGAAACACTACGTAAGGAAAACGCTTATCTACCCCGCCGGACGTTCTATCCACTTTTTTATGTCAGGAGTGAGCAGGCGAAGTGATTGACTCGGTGAGCCTGTGGGGATGGCATCCCATTCTTCTTCCCAAGAAATTATCATTCTGTGCCTTTCAGCTTAATTGTTAGACTCAGGCCCTTCTTCCCACATCCTTCTCTTTTCATTTACTATTGAGTCTGAAAGTGGGGAACCAGTCAGTACCAGGGCTGCGTTCGTGCAAATCGTGCGGTAGCTACCAGGGCTGCGTTCGTGCTAACCGCGCAGCCAGACTGACGCCGCGAAGAGTGCAATTGACTCCGTAACCGACATTAGTAGTCGTCGCCGGAACCCCCGCGCCCCGTGTAAGTTTGGCAGGATATTGCCTATCGCGTTAGCCGCCTTTGCCGTGAACTTCCTACTGTGATTTGTGCCCCTGAGACCCTTGTATAGTAGGACACCAAGGTATCTGGCTTCTGATACTTGCTTGATCTCCAGGCCCGCCATCAGCAGTTTCATGCTGCCCACCCTTTTCCTCCCTGTCAGACGAATGAATTCGCACTTTTCCGGGACAAGTTGTAGCCCAGCTCTATCCATGCATTTATTTGTCGACCGAAGAACCATGTTTGTCTTTAACTATAGTTCTTCCTCTGTCTTTGCCTGAGTGGTTACGGCTAAGTCATCCGCGCACGCAATCATCCCTGCTCCCTGTGGAAGACCTTGCTCTCTCAGGACGTCGTCATATGTTATGTCTCAGAGCAGAATTGACTATTGTGGAACTTTTGCCGTCATGTCCATTTCCACTGTGCCGTTAAAAACTCTCCTGTCATCCAGATACCCCGAGACGGCCCTCAAGAGAAAGGCAGGCCTCCGTTTTTCTAACCAGGGTGTCTCAAATCATTTTCTAAACTAACGGGCAAACCGTGTAGCAAGTCAACTGTGGCGGTACTTCGTTTTGTTGCTGTAAGAACTGATTTGAGCCTTTCCGCTGCCATCCTTATCTCTGCACGTGTGATAGGCGGAAACTCTTCCTCCGAGGATGTCCCTCCCCTTGCGTATGTTTCCCTATTAAAATGTGTATGTTGTGGTAAGGGTTTGTTTACAATATGTACGACTCCTGTGTCTGGCAGTGTGGCCTGCCCGCCAATTCCTCTGACCATTTTGTAGGGTTTTCCCTATGTTTTTTATCATTTATCATTTGTCGCTAGCAGAGCTCTTTGCTTTCCGCTATTTCATTTTTAAAAGCGCCCCACGTCTTCTATAATTGTATAAGGCGTGGATCTCCGCTTCCCAGGTCATATGGCTCCCTTTGGGCTCTGCTTCAATCTGCCCGTTTCTGCGTTGTTCCACCAGTATTTTGGCTGGCAGGTAGCCCTTCTTTGGTGAGGGGGCTTAGTAGAACTGGTGCAGACCTTTTTGAGGGTGTCGTGCAATTCTTCTTGGGAGTGGGGACACTTGTGAGAATTGCCTTCTTGACTTCGCTTTTTAAAATCTCTTTGTCCTTGATCCTGCAGCGTTTTTTACTGCAGTTACATCGTGAACTCAATACAACAGTAATAGCTGAGGTTTTCTTCCTCGGTATGCACTGTTCATTATTTTATTTTATTGGCCATTGTATCGTTGCATATTGTTAGGTCGACCGTTGACTGATGCCTGGTCCTGTCGAAGGTCGGGTTTTTGCCATCGTTTTAAATATACAGGTCTAGACTGGCTGCCTATTCAACCAAGGTTTTGCCTCTTTTGTTCGCCCGCTCCGACCCCATGTTTCCGATGCCGTCTTGAGTCTCTTGTTACGACTAAGCCCTTCCCGTTTGTGGTTTTATTGATTGATACTCCTATTTCGCTGAGTAGGTCCACGAGGTCATCCAGGCTACCGTGGGGACTGCTGTAACAGGAGTGCAGCCTCCATTCTTCTAGCGGTTTCACCCATACAAGCCCGTGCCTGCTTCCGTGTCTTGTGATTTGCACGGAACCGGTGTTTATAATTACTGCTATTGTTGCCATTGCTTGATTTGATTCGCTCACCGCCACTAGCCTGGCTCTTCTCCTTGCGGCTATCTCTTCGACCATGTCATGTGCGTATCTACTTCTGTTGCAGCTTACTCATATTACTTTGATCGTATTCATTATTGTATATATATATATATATATATATACGCGTCGCGACAAGAATCAGTCCTATAACTTAGCATACGCACCGTGTATATGTGTATACCTCTTCTTTGCACGGCGGCTGCCAAAATCGATTGCATCGTTGTACTAGACTAGCGCACGTAAGTCGCACGCAACTCCCAGAATTGTGTATACTCGACGTTTCCAATTGTCTTTTTTCGTATTGTTCTTGGCGATAAGACATAAAACAGTGAAGAGTTATCCTCAGACGTATAGCTTGTACTCCTCTGCAAACCAAGACAAAACCGGCTGGTATTGCCGCTGCTTTGAGGCGTGGGCCACACTTAGTACTACAAACAGCATATATCGGGCGACACACAGGCGACGAATGGCCAAACGACGATGCTCGAACTCTAATAAAACAGGTACTTTCACTTTCAAGGGAACGATATTTAGTATACCAGAACAACAACAAACTTTTGATAGATCTATTGGTGATCCATTTGGAGTGTTCGGTTCTATTAGTGACCTTCTATCTCCAAGTTTTGCAGCAACTGCAGCAAAAACGTGAGTGATCACTATCGTAAAATCTGTAAAACTGTAAAAAATATATATATATAAACATGTTACCAAAAGATTGAAAATGTTTACAAAAATATTTATTATTCCCACTATATATACAGGGTCTATCATAACAATATGTACCTATTTTAAAGTTTGGTAAAACACGGCAAGAAAGTATTTTTTTCTAATGGAAAGAGGGGCGGAAACGTTTTGTTTAGGAGTGGGGATGAACTTTATAACAGTAGCTATTCTCTTTTTTCTCCTACCTAGTTGAGCACAATTTCCGTTTGCGGGAGAACCAGTCAACACACGAAGGAATCATACCGACGTGTTCAGCGGAAAATTCTGCATACTCTAGCGAAAGGCAAAAAAGCGGGATTAAGGAAACTAATAAAATGTTGATACGTTGTTATGCCTTACGTTGAAGCGTTCACGTTTAGAATCGTTATTCTTTACGATCAAAAATGTACGCCCAAAAAACCTATTCTCAGGTAATAGCAAATTTAATGTCTATCATTTTCGTACCAAAGTGATAGTGCTGCGTTGTGTAGCTGGCGCCATATCGAAAGTAAAGGCATGCATACTTGCTAGCACTTTAGCCTGCTTCAGCAAACGTGTGTCAGAACGCTAGATCCATATTTTGAGCTTTGGTAGAACTCGACAAAAAATATGTTTTCCCAATGGAAAGAGGGGGCGGAAACATCTTCGCAAAATGTTACGGCTCGGAACGTGAAAGCATCAACGTAAAACATAACAACTATGTATGTTGAAAATCGGCTTGATTCATTTGAATGGTTTGAAATTTTAAGGGCATGATATACATGACGAACCACGAATATGGTGTTATTTTCGTGGCAATCTCTCAATCGGTTCATACAAAAATCAAAAAGTGTGAAAAACAGTGTTGCAAATTATTGGCAACAATAACATGCTAACAACACAGCTCTTGTTTGTAAAGGATAGTCGATACTGCAGCTGACATACAATCTCGGAGATCAAGCTAGATTAATTGTTCTATAAAATACTTTACAGCTTAGTCGTTGTTCCGAACTAACGACGAAGCTTATGTTTAAACACATGAGCTTTATCGTTAGTGCAAGGGTCGTACAAAGAATCTCTCGGATAACGAAAAGACAAAAATTGAGGCATATGCTGTGCTCGGTCATACAGTAACTGCTATAGCAACCAGATTAGGATGGCATAAGAGCACCATCAGCAGGTTCTTACTCTGGAGTGAACCAAAGGTGCAGATCTAACAGTGGGCGTTAGCCAGTTTTGACTATTCGAGATCGGCGTAGGATCATACAGTTGTCTACTCATGACCAAAAAACGTGCGATACGCAAAAAGGAAGCTTATGCCGCGACTGCAACCGAAGCACATTGTCGCACGGCGTGAATTTTCGCATAGATACCAAACTTGGGATAACGAGTGGAAAAACATCGTCTTCTCGGATATAAAGAGATTTAATATCGATGGCCTTGACGGCTGTCAGTACTATTGGCATGACCTACGGAAGGAACCTAATTGGTTCTCGAAACGTGTGGCCGGCGGTGGTTCTGTGAAATATTGGGGCGCGTTTAGATATTATGGAAGTCTGATCTAGTCGCGATTGTGGGCCGAAACAATTCCGACGAGTACCAGCGTATTGTCGGTTCCCAGTTAGAAGCCCGTTTCAGAAGAATTGGGGGACGTGACGCAGTTTTTCAACAAGATAACGCCAAGTTCCATATCTCGGCTAGCACTATAGCCTTTCTTCAAGAACAAGGAATGCCACTTTTCGACTGGCCGACATTGAGTCCAGACCTGAATCCCATCGAAAATCTTTGGAGACATTTAGTGAAGCAAATTTACGCAAATAACCGACAATATTATAGGACCTCAAAGAAGCTGCCCAGTAAGCATGGACTGATATTCTACTTTCGTACGTACAACAGCTCATTACCTTCATGAAAGACCGAGTTTACGATTTGATTCAGAAGAAGGACGAAACCCGTTTCTAGAATCGAATATGTAGAACCAAATAAGTCATACAGCCCTGCTAAGTATCGAATACTCCTTTGCAACACTGTTGTTTCACACTCTTTTATTTTTTGTATGAACCGATTATGATATTGCAACGAAATTAACACCATGACGCGTGGTTTGTCATGTACATTTCAAGCCATTCAATTGAATCAAGCCAAAATGACCACCAAACAACTTGAGTTGCTAAATTTTTGCAACGCACTATATAAATATATATATGTATATATATATATATATAACAGTAGTCGAACACACGTTACGGTGTCCGTTCCTGAAACGAGCCGTGGATGGAAGACAATTTTACTGAGATCAATAAGCACCGTTATATTTATTTCTCGATATAGATCTTGCTGTTGTCTTCTGTGAGTTTCAGTCATGCGTCATGGTACATTTGGCTGACTAGCTATTATTAGTGCCCATAAATCGTTATTGCTGCCGCAATGTGAATGCCTTGCCGATGCCGGATGCCGCCGGACCGCGGAGACTCCGATCATTCACTCATAATGAACGATGAAACGATAGAACGAATATCAGGATGGCGTAACTAACTGCCTGAAATGTTGCTATAATCGATATATCCTCTAACTCAGCCACGCGCCGCGTTTATGTGTTCCCGCCAGCTCCAATAAAATACACGATAATGCGCCTATAGCAAGCGCACTCTGTGCTATTCGTCACCTGTTCCGGTATCAATCTTAGTTCAATTGTTCAGCGCCCTAGGTGTTTCCTCACTGGCGTCTGTTACATTCCAATGCCGCCTGCGCTCTCAGTCAGTCTGTGACAGAGCCTGTAATAACCATGTACGATTAATTCCCCGAAGAGGGAAAAAGAAGGACGGTTTTAGGCAGGGCCACCGCCGCCCGTGACGGAAAAGCCAGTGGCAATGTCTCCCAGGAGTTCTTTTGTCTCTAAGCGACCTCGAAACCTCCTTAGAATTTGGTTTTGGTTAAAACGCTTCTGACCACGATATCCGTGTTGCTTTTCCAATGTTGCTTTCTTATCGGACTTCGTCCATTGAAATAGAAGAGAAGCCTAGATTCGTGGCATCAAACACAGGTATTTTTTTACGGTTTAAGAAAGTTAGTTGTTTGATCGTGGTTTAGTTAAGTCGAGACGTAACGTTTAGCCTTTATGAAGTGATTTCATCTGAGTCTGATTCGGCGGTATTTTTACGTGTCTGTACAACTCGAATATTTTACGGATTGCTGGAAGCCCGACTGGCACGTGTGGAACGCAAAGAGGAGCTTGCTGCTTTGGAAACATTCTACAGTTTATTCGTCAATTTGTTTGGCTCAGTTTCAGGCAGGATAAAGCAGCGAGACTCTAACTCTTCACGAAGTGTATTGACGTAATTTTTAAAATGCGATTTTAGGGAGGCGCATAGTGCAGAGCTGGGACGAAACATTATGCAGTGATGATGCAAAGCTTTTTCACATTATGGTGTATGGTCCATGGAGCCATCTTTGGCAGCAGGATTCCTGAGCAGAAGATGATTTGTTGTATATTTACTATAAGCCAATGTTAATGCAGGGCAACCTCTTCTGAAGACACTATTGCGTACACATGGAGCATTTACTAGGTGCACATTGCGCTTTGCTGTCCAGTCAACTAGCAGCAGGTTTCCTCCCCATTGCTTGGTTGAAAAACGTAGGCGCGTTGATATATAGCTGTAGAGCTGTTTAAAGCATGCTTTTGGAGAGTCCCGACGCAAGAATAAACTCTAGTAGGTAAATAGTATAAGTTTAATACCGAATGCCATGTAGCACCAAATCTAAAATCATAGCGGACCTATTTAGATTTACTTATAAAAACCTAATATCTATCGCTCGTTGTATATCTTCAGAGCGCTTCCACGTAGTGTTTGTATCCCCCGCCAGGCTCAGAATTTCCTGGAATTTTTTTGACACCGTTAGCAAAGAGTTTCACATCCATAGCGCTCTACGCGCCTCCCCTGCGGTCCTCCGGCACGAAGGGTGCGTCAAGACCGCGGTGAGCGCCTAGCTACACCCTACTCCTGCCTCCCTCGACTCCTCTTCTCGACCTGCCCTGCGAGGGAATTGTCGATTTTCCTTGTGCTCTGCGTTAGGGTTATCTTCAGGCTCATGATAGAATCTTGCCTATCTCAGAACAGCACTCAAGAACAGATTTTCAAACGTGCGCACGTTCTCAGTCTAATAGACTTTCATTTTTTTCAATATTTGCAAAAACAATCTGCGCAAAACTTAAACCATATCGTCGCAAACAGTTTCACGATCTGACCAAATCAACAGCATCCTTTCGTGGCGCATGATGCGAACGTTGAAAACAGATTTATATACATTATTCATGACGTATTTTATAATAAATGTTATAATATTTTTTAAATTATTTAATTCGTAACATTATTTTATTTTAACTGTACCATTGCATATATCACGAATTCTATTAAATGTTAAGTTGTAATCTAAGACTCTTATATTAAGCATTATGTATGTTTTATATAGGATTCTTGTGAATAGCCATGCATATAATTATCTACTCTTTGGAAACAATAAAGAAGCATTTGAATTGAAATGGAATTGAATCAAGCTTTTCCTTTACATATTCCACCCCTCTTCTGGCGCCATCATATGCGTCATCCCCTCCCTCACGCGAAGACCGCGCCCGCTGGCGAGGCGTTAGCCCTGACTCGTTCCAGGGCTGCACAGCGACAAATTGTGCTCCACATCGTCTGACTTCCCCAAAGGACAGATGGCACACAACCCCACTCTTGTCTTCCGAATTCTGAGCATGTATGATTAGAATTGTCCATGGCCAGTAAGCACCCAGGTAGCGCAGTACGAGAGCTTTCTATGGCTGTATCCGTACCAGGCGTTAGGTACGGAATGAGTTCCATTGCCCATGTTCCGTCCGCTCCCAATCATTCTGCCAAGCAGCTATGATTATGTTCCTAAGACCTGCGTGGTTAAGTGTTTCACCTGGGTTCTGTGCCTCTTTTTCACTCGCTAGTATGTCATAGGAAAGCATTCTAGCGAGCACTAGAACGCCCGAGGCGCCCCGGGCCTGCTCCACCCTATCGAGCGTTACGTCGAAAACTTTCTCAAAGGGGGCCTGTGTTTGCTCGTCCGTCCTTTGTGGCCGCTGTGTTAAAAGACCTACGACGTCATGACGTTCGGTAGCGGCCCAGGGGCATGTTACCGGATCTCGTTCATATCCACCCGATAAGGCTGGCCCTATTTGTCCCCCGCCTCTACCGAATCGATGAGTTTCTTCCATAAGTTCGCCTTGCTTCTGAGCGTGAGTATCCTGAGTCGCACGCAATTTGCTCGGTATCCCTCTAGCAAAGCCTCTGCTTGAAGCCTCCGCCAGAAGGCTGTCATCCTCGCCTCGACGAGCTCACCTGATTATTCTGGAGCGCCCGCGAGTGTGTATCCGGTTAGCTCATACGCATGCTTTCCAGGCCTTTTTTAATCTGAATTCCACTAGTACCTTGGCGTATGAAGCCAGGAGTAGCGGAGAAGGGTCTCTTTTGCTGGTCGTGCCCTGTATATTTACACTTGCGGCGCAAAGGCTAGGTAAGGCAGGGGTCGCTCAAATGTATGGTATTACGGTACAAGGCGATAGCTTGAGTTTATCAAGTCTTTAAGAAAGCTAAAAATAACTGTTTTATTTTGGGAAGGGATATAAGCACTGCCCGTTAGCGAGGCTTTTTCTTCATTGCCTCGGCTAGATTAGGTGAAGCATGGCCCTGCTTAGTGCCTAGGTCCGGGAATGCCAGAGTAGCAGATTAATGGTGATCAAGGAAGCCATCGGCTTCTTCGTTCCCCCATGCTCGTTTCTCAATGCAAGGTCTGCCACGCCACTATTTTTTTACGCCTCAATCACCTGTTTCGAGATGCAGACTGCTCCCTTGTGCGTGTGTGAGCTCCACTGTTGCCTTGTGCGGCCACGAGCCCGTCGAAGCTGGACGCCAGAGAGATTGGTCGGCAGCTTTGTATGAGCAAAGGGTTGAATCTCTCATCGCGGGAAGCGCTACAGACGCTGATAGGGCTAGGCTGCGCGCCGTCTTTCTCAAAGGCGGGCGCATGGCTCCACGCCATACCCTGTGCTCGGATCGGGACGCTCTTAGATGACGAATCGATGAGAATCGCGTTAGTGCTGAATATGCTTCAGCTCTTGCCGAGGCAGGCAAGGTGAGAAAATACCAGAACATAGGGTACCCGTACGGGTTCTACCCACTTGTCTTCGAGACACTTGGCGGGCCGGGCCCATCCACTCGCGGTTTGCTACAGAAGGTCGGGAAGTATAAATGTTAATAGATAATAATGGGTATTAAGGTATAATTATGGAGAATAATGGGCATTAAGAGGTATTAAGATATATTAATAGATAACTCACAAATTCCATCTATTCACACATTTAGTGTCGATAATAGATAATTAATGGGTAATAAAGGATATGAATAGGTAATAATGGGTATTAAGGTATTTTAACGGAAAATAAGAAATATGTTTAGTTAAATTTTGAGGTATGAACGTATAAGCCGAATTTCTTCTGCTCTATTTGCCTCCTGTCAATTCATGGCGCCTATGCTAGAAGCCACGTTTCCTCTACAAACGGCCAAAAAAAAACATTACCTGTTTTAGAATCATTATTGTTATTATTTCCCCAGGTCATGTGAGAAAAGACCTGCAGCCGCGGCAGATGGGGTACGCCGCTTATAATGGGGCGGAAAAATACTCTAGCGTTAAGCTTCGCATGTCTCGTAAGTTTTCCAGGACCTTTTAAATCGTTTAGACCGTCAGAGGCAACCGGCCGGCCGCACAGCAGACATAAAACACGCTGACAGACGGGCACACCTAACCTAATGGCCAATACCATGCGGAAAAGTTATGGTCGAGCATGGTGCCGAGCTGGCGGAAGGGCAGGGCTTGGAGCCACCGTGCCCGCTGAGGGGAGTCGCTAGAAAGATAAGACGTTCTCTTATCGATTTAAGGTTATTATTATGACAAGCATTCATTAATAACTAAGTAAATGGCAATCTCGCAGAAGTGTCATTATACGTGCCTGTCGTGTAAGAACATGTTGTATCACAAAGTTGTATCGCACTTCCCCTGTCGTACTAAATCTCCGCTGTCGTGCAACGCCGTTGCTATGAACGTGCAACTTCTTCGACATTACCCAACATTTTCATCCATGTCTTATTCCTACTCTAGCATTCGGGTTGTTATTGTTGTTGTCATTTTGACTAGTATTGTTATCACTCTTATTGATGCTGTTGTTGGATCTCTCCACCTTCTCCATCGTCCATTTTTTGCTGCTTCTGCCGCGAGGCTGACCCAGTTGACTGCTGTGTTCCTGTGCTTGGTCATGTGCGCCTCGGTTTGTCCGGATACTTCTCGCGCCAAAGGTGAGAGGCGCGCAGCGATGAAGGTGAAGGAGGGCGTGATGTTGTTGACCATGATGATAGGTGGAACGGCCGCGGCCGTGGTTACATCTTGGCCACACTCTAAAGATCTCTGCCTTCTGACTGCCTACAACAGCTGGTGTGTTCAGCTGTGTTCCGGGCCAGTTTCGGACGTGACCCGGACCTGCCTGTATTCACGCAGCTGCTACCCCAGAGCTCCTTCGCAGCGCCGACTGGTCTCTGGCTACTCGCCGGTCAGTGAACTGCAAGGGAACCTGTTTTTTGCAGAATAAGTCGGGAAACAAGCGCGCAAGTGGGTTTTGTTGTGGCAAGATATTCTCTTTCCTGCATAGCTGCTGCGCGTTTGATGGCGGTTGGATGGATGGATGCATGCTCCGACATTCACCTTGTCGAAATTGGAAACCATGAAAAGCCATTAACAAGCAGCCAGTTTAGGTCTCGAACTCACGACCTTGCAAATGCAAGCGAAACTAAACATACTGGCATGTTCGGAAGCAAATTCTGCTTTGTCCGAAAATCAGCTGATGTTGGCGCGCAAAATAGAATTAAGCGTATTAGAAACGTTTGCTAGCATCGAAATCTTGTGATGTCTCATTTTTGAACCATCGTATCAATGGATTGAAAATGTTTACTAATAAAATAAAGAAAAACAGAATTTATGTTGACATATTTGGTATAACCCGTAAATTAAAAATTGTTGAGGTCAAGTTTTGGACTATCTGTTCAATTCATGTTTTGGACTATCTGTTCAATTCAGTTATAAAAGGTCTACCTGTGGAAATGCTGGAATCTATTTTTTTGTTGATGCTCATTGAGAATAGATAATTCATCATACTGTTGAAAGTCAGCGGACATGCTGACGCATTGCTGCTGGGGAACCCTAAATCTCCTATAATGTCCGGTGTATTGAAGATATGCCTCACGGCGACTCGAAGCCTGTAGCGAACATAAGATAGTCGAATTAAACCTCCATAAACAAATTAAATGGTGGCTTCACAGAAAGAAGTCCATACTCGAAAGGTCGAGCAATCGCGACAGTCATCCAATAGTATCGGCCAATGAATTCATCGATTTCCGAAGGTAACATCTAAGTGTGCCCGTGCTGAAAAAAAACCTTAAACTAAAGTGCAATAGGAATGATGTTAGTGTATCTTTCTCTAAATGCATATCTTAAACATTTGTATTATATTTCTATAAATATTTCTTTTTCTCACTGTCCAATGTGAACGCTTAAATTGCGAGATATTACACGATCTGTACAATTACAATATTTTCTCAATGCAGCTATTTGCCTTTTGTTAGCCGACGGCGCATGACTTGCAGACGAAGCGGATTACTCCTTCAATATATATATATATATATATATATATATATATATATATATATATATATATATATATATATATATATATATATATATATATATATATATATACTTATATGTGTGTGTGTGTTTAAACATTCGTTCTTAACGTACAATGTGAGAGTGAGTGAAGCATAAAACCGGCGAGCAGACGAAAAAAGGGGGACATGGCGACAAGTACACGTCGACAAGAACTTCATGAAGCAAACGCAGAGGAATCCTTTATGCTTTTGTTCAACTCCCCAAGCCTACTTCTAGTGTTACTGCTTGTCATGTCTGCTATTGTTAGTCCTTCTACGGCTGCCGTTGTTGTTTTTGCTGCCGTTGCTGGCCGTGTGAGCTCAATTCACGTCCCCGGGGGTCACAGCTCGTTCGTGTCAAGCTTGGCGGGAACCTATTGGTTTACATAGTTTAACACTGAAAGAGGAAACCACCCCACGCAGCGGGCTTGATTCTGGGTGGGTAGGCGCCGATCGATACGTTATACGATTATAGGAAATTTAGGATGATTTATTCATACGTCACAATACGTTTGGATGATTTATTTATAATTCACAATACGTACACTCGGCAATGCTCGCCTAATATATATATATATATATATATATGGATAGCTCATTTGATATCCACTTTAGCTGCCGCTGGGTCAGTGTTTCCCTGAAAGGGAAAACTTCTTAAAAAGCACCCTTAGCTCGTAGGACATTAGATGCATGTTCTGATTTTACGACAACTGCGAATGTAGAGTCAGGCGTCTTTCTCTTTCATTTGCCGCGACTCTTTTCTTGTTGCGGGCTATGACTCGGATTGCCAGGGTCATGATTAGGTATCGCACAAGAGCTAGTTATGATAAGATTATGATTACTATCAAAAGGTTTTCCTTATGATTGTAGTTGCCGAGATGACCACTGTCACTGCCTGAACGCCTCTTGTCCGGAAGGAGCTGCAGAAACTAATCGCTGCCTCTCATACAATCTCAGTGGAGAACTCGCTTTCATTCTCTTCGTCTTGACGGATCGTCTTTGCATTGGTTGCCCAAGTTAGAGCTCGGACGTTTTCGACTCTGTTGATTGTTCAGATGCCTTGGTCCTCACTCAGAAGCGTGTAATGCTTTTTCTCGACCTCAGGGGTGTGACTAGTCTAACTCTAGTCACGTTCTGATTGTCCGTAGCTTTCTCTGGGAGTGTTGCTTTCTCTGGCATTACAGGTGTCCATGTCTTCTCAAGTAAGTTAGCGAGTGACTGGACTCATATGTATCGGGCTGCAGACCGAGGCGGCCATCTCGAAGAGTGGGGACATGGACTAAGCGTGTAGGTCGGGGGGAGGTCACTTATCGGAACCAAGACTCAACTTGAGCCCGCGCTCAAATATTCCAGATATTAGCTAATGTGCTAGTGTTGCACAATGCTATTCTGTCGCTTAGAAGCCGTTTTATTACGTTGGAAATTTCGCGCCTTTGGATGTTGCACATTCGAGAAACTCCTCGCGAGAGACTCATCTTTACTAACTTGTCGCGACTCTCAAGTTGTTTGTTCAGCCCAGGTCTGTTTTATGTGTATGCCAAACTACAGCTCGTTTTATGTGGAATACCGACGTTGAAAAGTTCTTCGATAGCATGTGGAATACTGCACAATTATCACGTATCCACCTGACAGGCTTCCTGATAGTCGATAGTCACCCTGGAGCATAAATCCTACCTCGACCGGCTTTATTGGTGCAAGTAGATAACAATCGTGAACACAGACTGAAAAGCGACGACAAGCGCAAAAATAAATCAAGCATGAAATGTCATTTTTTTAACTCACATTTAGTGGAGGAGGCGATGCAATAGCCTGTCTGACAACATAAATGTAATATGAACACAAACATGTAGCATGCATAATTGAAACTTTGTTGACGGAAAGCGTCTTTTCTGCAAAAGTGCCTGCAATGGCGTGTATCACGTATTTAGGATATGTAAACCTCGGAGGCGTCGTTGCTTTTCCTACAATCTCAGTTTTGCCCTAAACAGAAGTAAATGTCCTAGAAGCCACGTCGGAACCCAATCAGTTTTATCTGCGCCTAGTTTAGCCCTCCCAGGCTTACAATCGAATTAAATCATCGCATGAGAGATCTTATTGACCACGATCTTGGGTATCACCTGCAAGAAGCCGACAAAACCAATATATAATAATAAAAACAATGTAAGGTACTGCACGCGGCATCTTCAGCCTTAGCCCGATTGGTTCAGTAGCTGGTGCAGAGCAGTATAGTATGAGGTACACAAAGCGGCTCTTTACACGCCAGACAAAACACTCGTTTCATATATATATATATATATATATATATTGACAAACGCCTCTCAAGCTGGTTTAGATTTGCCAGCGTGAGCTGGTTCAATACCTTACCAAGGTTATACATAGCCCCATGAAGCATGAAGAGCCTAACTGCTGATGAAACGGATTGTCTTCGAACATTGTCTACTTCCTTGTAAAGATGAACATAACAAACAAGGAATGCCTCTGTTAATAAGGTAATGCTCTTGACTGCATCTATCTTACGATGTGCGACCACAATATCATATGCATACGTATCATTGCACTCATATTAATTTGCAAAAACTGTATACACGACGAGAGCGTTATGGTACTCTTGCGTAAGAGTCAGAGTCAACCTTGCGTTCTTAAGACGCAACGATGGCTTCATCGCGAACAACGAAGAAAAAACGAGGTCTTGCTTGCTACTTTTGCGGAGGTGTATCCAACTTACCTGGCGGAGCGTGTTGGAACATGAATGAGTCCGGCTCCTGGCCGGCATCAACCGATCTCCGCCCAATAAGTGACGCTAATACGGTTCGAAGATCTGCTTCTTCTGAAGCGTCCGGCAAATAAATGCAGCGATACACCAGAGGCTGTGTATTGCTGCACAGCCCCGGGTTGAAAGGTTGACATATGTTTCAACGCATGCAGAAGATGTGTCAGATCAATACACGTGCCGCTATCAATAATTTCCGCAACTTTGTTGACGAAAAATCAGCACTTGATATCTTCAGCCATGCAATAGTGTGTCCGGTGCACAAAGTGGAGGCATACGTGACTGGTGCAGTCACGTAAAATATGCGAAAGCATGAGTTTGAACACTATCAGACATCAACGCAAACCAACAAGGTTAGTTTTTCAAAGAACAATGTGTATATGGGTTTGAATCGACACTTTACGACAATCCAACTGCCAAGCACCCAAACAATGAGGCAATTTTCTGTTAAGAATGCATACCATTTAACTGTATATATTTCAATTTTAAATCTGAATTTGAATCGGTTACGCATGAAAAGCTATTAAACATCTTACTAGCTAAAAATACTCTATAGAAGGCATTATTGCTGATATAGATGCTGGTCTCTTCCCAAAGAACTTTCTGCCTTTGGGTTGAGGACGCATTGTCATCATGCTCGCGCATCACATCTGGCTGCTTTCAAGAAACTGTTCTAGGTCCCCTAATGTAGTACTGTACACAAGCCCCTAAAGTTTCAAATAGTTCATTCAACGAAGTATATGGAGGAGACGCCAAGATTTACGCCGCAGTTAATGGATAAGAAAAACGCGTTTTACTCCGAGAGGAGTTAAACGACTTTACGACGCGTCTGAATCTGAAATTGTCCTTACACAATTGCGGGATCCTTCATCATTTCAGTCATTCGAACCCGGCTTACACATTGAGCCACAATAAATAAGCTGTGCACACTGGAACAATCGTACAAGGACTAGATATTTTAACATCTAGGATGTTCAAGTACAGCAATTCACTTAGTCACCCGCGCTTTACCACAATCAAACAGGACATGCGCGCATTTTTTAAGCTGACTGGAATTGTACATATAAGTCTATGAACTGTATGTTTGCCCGTGATGTTTTATGCATTTTTAGCATGGAACACAAACGGTCTAACGAATGACGGAAATCTACACTACAGCAGATATTTGCTATAGTGCGGAACAAAAAATTTCCTGGCAGCTAGAAGTGGCCCATATCTGATGTAATTGCTCTCCTTTGCGTTAAATAAAGTGCATTGGTTATATCGTACAAACTAAATGAAGTAGCTGGCTATCAGGTCCGAATCGTGGTACAAAGTTCATAATGTAGATACTCGGAAGTTACAGATATTGAACTTCAACTAACTTCATCGGCTTACTCCATTGTGGTAGCCATAACGAAGGTCAAAAACAGGATAGACTTTTGCCAAAACGAGCACTGCCGATTGAATGCTGAGCATTCGTAGACAGAAAAAAATCCCTTTATGCTAAATAAAATGCACTGATACTAATAATGTACAAACTTATTAAAAGAGCCGGGCCACCTAGATGGCTAATGATGTCCAAATCGAGGTACACAGGTTAAAACGTAGATACAGGGAACTTCTAGATATTGAACTTCAACAGACTTTATCGGCACACTCCATTAGGGCAGCCATAACGAGGCTCAATGGCAGGACAGACTCTTGTCAAAGCGAACTTACTACTTCTTGAGTAAACGATGGACATTTGTAGACATTGAGGTGGCTGTGTAAAAACGGACTAAGCCGTACAACTCGCTAGTTTAAGGGCGTTTGCTTGTATAATCAGGCGTCTGCCTTGAGACTTCCCTTTATTATCAAGCTGTTCGAATTTTAACGATTATATATATATATATATATATATATTCAAGTATACTTAGCTATAGCTGTATATATGTATGCGTACTTAAATGAGCGATCGAAACCCCAAACAAGAGGAAGGTTTATATTATCGAAGCTCAAATTATATATATATATATATATAAATCTTACTCAGCCGATGCTTCCCGGTAATTGTGTAATGAGGCTCAGATTTCGTTAGCAAAAGTCTCCTTTTACATGAGCTGTTAAAATGTTACACTTTGAGAACCCGAGCAGGTTTCAAATTTGTATGCTGCTACGCGCTTACCCTACCTTAACCAGGCATTGTAACCAGGCTAACGAGTATCGGCATTTTACTTATTTAGGCAGTGTTGTTAGCGACGATGAAATATTGGTGCGTGCACCTTACCAGATGACCTAGATTTCAGCAATCAATTCAGGCACAATGCCAGTGCACATTTCGAGCGCATAGATGGCCCCCAGCAGTGGCAAAAATGTGCACACACGTAAATATGCTAGTACTAGGATATGGTAACGAAACGCGACTCGCTGTGCGAGCCAAGGCATCGTACCCATCTGCTGTCTGGGCTATTTCTTCGCGTTTCGACGTCCAGCTTGCCGCATGACGCTCAGCCGCGGGCAAAATGTCGTACTGCCTATATGGACAAGTGGCTTCAGTAAAATCCGTTTCGAAGACACAGCGAAATAAAGACCAGCATTCACTATATTAGCGTATGCATTTACGTGATGCACTTGGCTTCACGCAATCACACCTCACCTATGCCTCACCAGGCCCTTAACATGCCCAACATCCTGCCCAAGTGCCTAATGGAAACTAACCTAAAAATGATAGGAATGATGATGGTGACCGTGATAATGATATCAGAAAACGTACTCTTGCTAAATCTACTTAAACACAATTCGACAGTGTATAGAGGAGAACCTGTATATGATAACGCAAAATGTTGTCCAAAAAATGTGAACACAAGTGACAAACATAACGGTTAAGCCCGTAAGCCCGTTTCCGTCCGTTTATTATTGACTCGAAGCTTTCCGACGATATACTCGTTGATTACGATTGTATGGTATGACTCTATAGGCTGTTGCACGGATGCTGATCATAAATGTTCACGTTGATCTAGATACTGTACCATACGGCTAAAAATAGTCGGCGCTATTGGGTACAATTACACAATATAATGAGCGTGTTTGTAGAGCCAGAGAACTGTATATAGACGCAGTTGTATAGCCTGAGTACCTGAAACAGTATGTATCTATGCTCCTTGTGGCTATGGAACAGTCAAGATGACGTTTTTTCTTGACACCTCGAGTTTTGTGACACCAATAATAATAATAATATATTATTATTATTATTATTATTATTATATTATTATTATTATTATTATTATTATTATTATTATTATTATTATTATTATTATTATTATTATTATTTTATCAATATGTACATGTATCACAATTATCAATATATTACTTATATTGATATATTACTTAATATATTGATATATTGAAGTATCAATATATTACTTATATTGAAAAAAAAAAAAAAGTATTATTATTATTATTATAATAAAAAAGCTCGTGCGTTACAGGATATATTTCCGTCGAGGATGGTCGTGCAGCAAGTTAGCAACGGCGCGGAGCTCAGCAGGCTGATAGATGGCACTTCGAACTCGCAGAGCGACGCCTTTCCTACCACCGCAATGACATTTGTGTACTTCTTTGCTCAGTGGTGCGGGCCCTGCCAAATCGTGGGACCCATTTTTGAGGAGCTCAGTCAACGCTATCCCAGCTGTGTGTTTGCAAAGGTAGTTAATGCAGAGAATGTACAGCCGTTATTGATATCGTATTGCACCTAAATGAAACATAGCATGCTCTAATTGGCTACAGTGCATTAGGCACGTAACATGCTCCGCAGCTTTGCTTGCTCGCCTGAAAAGCATTTAGAGGTCCTTGTGGCGCGTGCGCCACAGAAAGGCCGTATAGACTTGTGTCCTGTATTAATACTTATGGGCATCCGTGACTGTGATCTGCCTACAAATCGTATATTGACGAAATCGGAGACCGAGGCAGTGTCACAAATTTAGGTAATTTGAGAATAACCTATTCAGTGTCCTGCGAGTGGCCGGCGGAATCACAAATGGCCTTAGTAAGCCCTGGATACAATACCGCTCGGTAGGATTCTGTTGAATTTGCACTCAGTTAGGATGGAAATTGCATCTAGTCTGTGATCCTTGTGTATGCGCCGCATTTTGCAAATATACTTCTGTTAACTAATCTTGTCTAGTGTTTGGTGAAGAAACTTGACGATGATGATGATTATTATTATTATTTCGTGTGAACGTGCGATAGAATAGTATTTTAATGCTAACCGAACAAGGTGGCTAATTGGCAAATCCATTGCCTTGCATTCGGGAGGTCGCGGGTTCAAGACGCTGATCGGCCATTCTTAAATGAGGTTTTCATGGTTTCCAATTTATTCAAAATAAATGCAGAAGTAGATTGTAATCGACTATGCTCAGACAAAAACACGGAGCCCAGATGTCTCAATAAAAATAAATTGTGCGTTATCATCCAACCCCCCTATATATATATATAATATTTACTTTGGCTCATCCCATGACGCCGTCCACGTGCATTCCACTGAAGACAGCCAATAACATATTATGTCTTTCAAAAAATTGTGCCTCGCATCGATCATGTGTTATTTTTCGTACCATCGTTATCGTTTCTATAACCATATATAGACATGGGCTTTTTCCCCCCGCGACTTCAATTCGTTCCGTATGTTGCCGTATACTTTTGCTGTGCCATGCGCTTTGTTTGCGCCATACGGGCGCGTGCGGCAAACGTCGTCTCGCCTATATATATATATATATATAGATATATATATCTGTCGTCAGCACTGTTGTGTATCTCTGGCCGTCGAACGCATGTATTTGCGTCCGCTTGCGGATGCGTAGGCGAGCTTAGTAGTGGCCACCGTGCTAGGTAGCTGTCCGGAGCTAAAATAGACTTTTTGCCCCCTTTTTCGGCGTCAAATGTGCGATATCTACGTTGCCCCCACGGTCGCGTGTATCGCTTGAGGTCACCGCCCGAGGTCACCGACCCCCACCAGTGCACTAATGGCCGCACAGCACAGAACAGCTGTGCTGTCACTGCGCTGTTTTTTTCTGCTGTGTTTCTTTTCTTGGACGCGTCGTACGCAACGATTCCACTATTCTGTAACTGCTCTCGACAACCATATGGCTGTAATTCTTCCGCGAGTTCCCCTCCACGCGACGCCCGTCGTCCACTCGCAGTTTACTTGAGAGAGTCTGTGGCGGCGCCCCCAGAACCTCACGCGACCACATTGTTTCTTCTCCTCGAGGGTCTAGGAATCAAGGGCCAAATTACAATTACAGTCATTGGCGGCGCAATAGGTATAAATTTTTTTCAAGCGCCAAGAACTGACTATAATAGTCATTCACGTCAAACGTCCGGGGTTCTCTTCTTCGCCCTCACACATATACCTTACCCAGCCGAATGAAATAGAAGCAATATGCGCTTTCATGTAGCTATTTTGCATTATATATACGTATAGGGTCAGTCAAAATCGGTTGGATTTAAGTTGGATAGAATCAAGTCAGTTGGATTCTTAAAGCAAGTTATTACTTAAGATATTACTTCGATCAACAAAACATGCAAGCACTTTTTTTCTGTAACGTTTATCTAACGCTCTTTCGAAGTTCGATTTTCAAAAATGTATCGTTTTTCGAGACTGTGAGGAGATTGACAAGTAATCCGTAGCTATGGTAAAAGACTCAATCGCCATAGCAATTTCAAAAGCAATTGAGCCATCGCATAGTGGTGCATTTGCGCACATTTTCAGACACGTCGACAGTACAAATACTTGCCGCAGAGGCAAACATATTTGGTACTTCGTAAAATGAAATAGCGTAAATTTACGCACATTGGACATTATAAGTGTCATTTTCTCACAGCGCTGTTACTACTAAAAAATAAGTTCCAATTATAGCAGATACACACCGGAGAGAGTCTGCGCGTTTGATTGGAATATGTATATATATATGTATACATATATGCAAAAGCAGATATCCTAGCCCGGTTTCAATGATTAATATACGTATGTACCAACGGTTAAAATATTTCTCTAGAAAAGTGTACATTTAGGATGACTTTCCCATTATATAGAGCCCTTGTATAAAATGTCTCACATACCGTTGAAATATAGAGGTATGGTAGAAGTTAACCAAAAATAGACACTTGGCCTTAAACAAAAGCCATCATGATATTATACTTTTGCAAATCTTAAGCGAGTAAAACTGCCCTTTAATTGACTTCGCCTTTACACTGACCCAGCAGCTTCATGCAATGATCTCTAGGTATAATTACATTTTGATTGGGTTGTTAGGTGTGCGTGCATATGCGTATTTATGCGAGGCTGGGATAAATGTTTATGTTCGTTTATGTACGCGCGTGTTTTGTTTCAGGTAGACATCGATACACTGGAAAAAGCAGTAGTCGAAGAACACCGTGTACGGAGTCTCCCTACATTTATTGCATTTAAGGTATGTTCCAGATTCTCACCAAGCGTCACTTGTAGGGTGATCCGCAATTCGCGTGCTATGCATGGGTTGGCGACGTTTAATTAATGTATGGTATTTCCAATACTCGATCTTTTGTCAAACAGTGCACGCGACTTCAACAATACACACTAAACTCGTACTAACTTAATGTAACACATATACTATTGGAACTACGCTAACAAATATATTAATAGAACAAGAATATAAATTGACGTTTGTGTAAAGCAAACATTTATAACAAAGATAATAATCAGTTAATATCAGAGCTAAAACAAGGAGAGCATTATACCGAGCTCGCCTCCGTTCATACGCTTGCATTTACGATCTAGCCGTTTATAGGAGTTTAAGGACAAGCTTGAATAGCGCATGTCCTGCCACACAATCACCTAGTACGATCTCATCCTCTTAAAACACCTTGCGTATACGTCCTATGATGTCTCTAAAGAACGCGCTAAGAGCAGCCCTTTAAGCATAATGGTTCTGGAGGTTGTATTCAGCCCCACTCTAAAATTGATAAAGACGCCGCAATGGAAAGACACTCCCATCCGAAGGGTTCTCCGTGTTCAAGCAGAATGACACACGCGTCAGTATAGAGCGGCGCCTGCTAAAGCCGTGCTGTTGCTCTCGTAGATTAATAGTTCTTTCCAGGAAGTTTGATAGCCGAATTTCGATGGTGACGCATAGAAGTTTTTATATTGCACTCGTTTCGTTATGCCCGGGCGGAATGCATATGATAAGAGCTCTCCAAGGACCATCTATTCTTTTTCGGGATAAGGCTAAAGAGATAAAAGATAAGGAGGCCTGTTCTTCTGCTTTGCAGAAAAAACCTGACGTTGTACTTAACTAGAGAGAGAGAGAGCTGCTGGTTGGTTCGGTGCTAAAATGATGGCCCAAGCATCGTCAGACCCTTTAAATGGCCAAAACGAGATTTGCCAAGTTTGGTTGACTTATTTAAACGAAACAGATGTAATCTCTAAAACGCGTTCAGACTTGTTTGTTTTTGAGCCTCAAGGAGGACTTCATTCTACCTGATCACTCGATTTGGTTCATGTTGACTTATTTTTAATGTTTTTGCTGAGATTGCTTATCTTGATGTTGAACAATGTAGTCTCCGTATGTCTGTGTGCAGACCTAGAATTCAAAAGTGCTGCGTACACGGACTTTCAGCTTTACGAACTACACGACTATAATGTTGCAATACACATTAGATACTGTAAATAAAACGCACTTATAAATAACACACACACATATTTTTAAGCACTTTCTTTCTCTCATCCCGAAAAGGCTTGGAATCGCCGTGAGGCGTAGATTCACTGCACCAAGAGCTGAAATGTTGAAGCATCTAGAGTTTCCTCAACAGTCCTTGTGGAACCATGACTGTCAAACGGACAGGGTTGATTCAGTGCCCCAGTTGAGCTGCGCCTTAATCCGTAACTAATCGAACAAATTTATATGAGTTGTTTTTATTTTTCACCCTATTCTTTTTGTTTTCAAGCAGTTACCTAGCTATGCTGGCTTCCAACTATATTCAAGTGTATTTGGCGATAATATTTAAAAATAATTTTAGCAATGGCTTAAATTATGGGCTATGGAGCCCTAATTGATCTTAGGAGAAGCTACTATAACTACTAAGTATTACTTTTATAATAAGCGAGCCCTACTTCCCAGTACTTTGGTCATACTTGTTTACTCTTTAATTTAAAATTAAAATATGAGGATACTGTATCCCCATTTTATGAACCCACTTATAAGTGAACAGGTCATCTGCGTTGCCTTTTTTCGAAACAATTTTGACACATTGCTTTCTTTGCAACAATATCTGCTTATGTTTGTATCAGTTAACGAGTATATATGCAACTGTAACTTACCAAGGCTTCGAGTGGCAATAAAGCAGAACGAGTACCCCGCGCAGGAATTAAACATTTTTAGGGGCGCAACTACAACGAGAATGCGAGCAAATTTAGATGCAGTTTACGGAACTAACGCACCAACATATTATACTATTACCAAGTGGCCTACCTTATTTCAAATAGGTATTATGGGCATCGAAAATGGATCACGTTCTGGACGGCCATAAACAGCTTCGAATAATAACAAATGTACTAGAAGTCTACAGACTCGAGATGACTCAACGCCGCCGCATTGAACCCGCGCGAAATAGCAAAACAATATGCATTCGTTATGGTGCATCAAATATTGCATCAACATTTATGCACGGAAGATTAGGCAAAGTGGCTCTCGCATGAGCTAACAATTGAGCAAAACTGACACACGTGCCCGTCTTGGAGAGCAATTTGGAACACCTTGCAACAACGCAACTTGGAAACGGCCGAAGAACCTGGGTTCATCTTTAAATTCAAAGTCTTGTTGGCACATCTCGGTCTTAACGGTTTTGGCAACCGTTTTGAAGGAAACAAAGGGTATTTTCTATTAATTGACTACCTTGTTACAGGTAGAGCAATAACTGATGACTACAAACGCAAGACCCTTGGACCAACTGAAGGAAACGCACCATACTAGTAGGGCCGCGATGCAGAAAAGGACTGTGCTGTTTTACCAAGACAATACGTCCTCCACAGGGGTCTCTCTTTGCTATGGCCAATTTTTTTTTATCGGAAAAGGTGTTTTGATATATATAAATATATATCTATATCCCTCATACAAAATGCCTGTTTAGATGTCCACCACAACACTTCGCTCTCTCAGGGAGACGCACGACGTTAAATACCAAACTTTTGGAACAAACGATGGGTGGAGACCACGCGGGCCAGTCGGGTTTCTAGATCCGTTCCATCATCCCAGGTGTGAGGGAATGGTTCAAGAGGAGAAACAGATCGATGTCCAACCCGCTAACTCAACACGGAATCGACAGGTGCACAACTCTTCGTGAAAGGCGGCGTTGCCCCATGCGTCTATTAGTTTGTTCGAAACACATAAAAAATTATCTCGCCAGAAAGAGACTGCAGAGCAAACAATAATGTAATGTGCGCCGTAGACGATTTGTTCATAGTGTAAAGGCTATTGAGAGTCGTTTGGCTAGATGTTTTGAGTTTCGGGACGACTAAAAAACATAATGTACACGGTCTCACTCGCATATTGCTTGTACATCATGCTACGAACTTTTTGGAGGAGGAGTTACATTAAATTTTATTTTAGTTAATCTAGATTAGATGAGCTGAGACTGATCCGGCACGATCAATCAACAAATCAACAAGTAGCCATCTCACACCTACTACAAACAAAGCTAAGAAGCGTACACGGTATGCAAAAACAACAATACGAGTAAAGCAAAAGCAGACGTTGTAACCAGCCAGAATGTCACGTATGTCTGCCGTGTTTGCAGGCAGGCCAAAAGCATGGAAGACTCGTCGGTGGAGCTGAGGATGCTCTACGAGAGTTTATCGCCCAGCACAGCACAGCCGGCTCTTCAGCTGACAAAGACGTGAACGCGGTGTCGGCAAACGAGTAAGACGCCACATCCATCATTCTGCTCCATGCCTTCGCTAGCATCGTGATTCGTATCATCGTCGTCATCTGCTTACAGCCATATCGCTGAATCTCGTTAAAAAGATGAAGCACGTCGATACCCGCGTCGGCCAATATTGCGTCTTTGTATCAGAAAAATAGAGATAGAGAGAGAGAGGGGGGAGATTGGATACGCGCATAGAGACGAGAAATAAAAAAATTAAATACAAATGGATCACACGATGTACAAAGCCAAACACGTTTGTGTACAAAGCCCAATCACATAAAGTACAAGTTCACAGATACACGAAAGAGACACGCAAGACTCGTCGTGATGACTAAACACCCACCCGGACAAGGAAAGGGGTCGCTTAAAACGCGCCGTACCTACAACCGTGGAACCGTCTGAAACTGTAATAAAAGTCCAAACGATAAGCTGTTGTTTTTTTTCCTTTCAAATTTCAAAAACAATAACCAGTATTGGTTGCTAGACGAAGCCCAGCCTAAAACTATACTCGAGTATTGATGATGACAAGCATGTGTATGATTTTGCGAAAAATGCTCATAAAGCAGTTAGCACACCATTACATTGCGTTAGTTCACTGCGTTCACTTCATTATGAGATGTGTTTGTCATGCAAACCCCACGCGTATATTTATACATATATAATATATAATGAGAGAAGTTCATATTTAATTTGTAGGGTTTTTGTAGGGTATATATATACATATATAATGCATAAAGTCCAACCGCGTGTCCCCGGTTAAAGTCACGGTTGTGCCAGACTCACAAACCCACGACTATACAGTCGTCCTTGTTGCCCATTTGGGGGGGGGGGTGACTGCAGTACTGTCTCTCTCGAGATTTGTACGCTTTTTGGCCTCGGAGACAAATTCTGCAAAAACCCGTACCCTACACCAGGACTCATGATGCTTGATTGGCGTCACTACATACCAAAAGATTTCCCAATTTCAGGTTCCGAAACAGAAGCTCTGCTTTAGCACTGAAAGACACAGCATTTGTATATACAGTTAAAAAAAATCATTGCATGGATTCCTGATATAAGACGACTCTGTGGCCGTTTCACATCATCACTCTAAGCGAACCTCAGCTGGGAATCTTCCACCGCCGCGAATGTCAAATTAACCTGTTCGGAGGGTCGATACAAGATTTATATTAGCGTCTTTTGTTTTCGTCCGTATTACTTTGGAAACCCAAAGGGCCGTTGACCAGCCAAGATTGTAGCCTCCGACATTGAGGGATGCACACCAGAGACTTTACCCTTCACTATGGACCGCCCCTCCACTGATCCTCGCAGTACTTCTACGATGGCTAACTCCTGAGCGATAGTAGCGTGACTTTATGTTCTTCAGCTTCCACCACGATTAGAAACATCTCTGCTTCTTTTAAAACGCGGTTCTTCCATCTTTCCCCTATACGTGCTTAGACGATTAAGTCGCACACATAATTGAAATGGAATCTAATGAATTGTCTTCCGTTGAAAATATGACTGCCCTTTTGTTTTTCCAAGACAACCTTTGGCGCACGAGTTTGGGCACGAGACCGGGCCGTGATAAACTCCGATTCGTCCGCAAACCTTCTCAACCGTCCCGGCCGTCCTCGGTTGCTCGCCAGTGACTCCCATGGTCGCCGAGTAAGTTACTGCCTGTGAAATACGCCTATATTTGC